>JACXGM010009135.1:0-27973 GCA_016801145.1 Umbra pygmaea | reverse complement strand
GCATCCCTACACCAGCAATCCCCAACATCCTGATTCCCTATGAACGCATCCCTACACCAGCAATCCCCAACATCCTGATTCCCTATGAACACATCCCTACACCAGCAATCCCCTACATCCTGATTCCCTATGAATGCATCCCTCAATGCACACCTGTGTTCAGAACACCTGTTACATGTTATCCTTTCTGTTTATATACATGTCTGTTTGTTTTCCTCATTGCGAGGTATTGTTTGTTGTAAGTCTACACACTGAGCATTATAGTCCTAGCCTTGCTATTCTGTTTTTGACCCTGATTACTCTGTGTTAAATTTCTCTGGATTATCTCTGTGTGCCTCTGCCTGTGGAATCTGTTCTCCAGTGTGCCAAACTCCTGCCTGACCCTGACGACGCCTGTGCCTGTCCTTGTACCTCTGCCAAAAGGTGACCAGTGTATAGAACCTCTGCCTAGTCTGACATCCCTGCTCTGTGTACCAAACCCTGCATTCTCAGACTAACCTGATTTGTGTACTGGACCCTCTGCTTGCCTTCTGACCATTCTGCCCTCAGATTTATACATCTGCCTTGTCTCTACAACTGAATACCCTGGTGGTTCTGTATATCAGCATTATTATACTCAGCAACTATGAATAAATATTTATATTTTGTATTTGGAGATCTTGTCCTGGTTCGGTTCATTACACAGAAGGCCTGTCACATTGTCTAAATCCTGCCTTATCCCTCTTTGTAAGTGTTCCGATCAGCAAAGATGTAAACAAGTGTTTTTGGACTTTACTTAGAGAAAAAAGCAACATAAACTTAAGACATTTTTTAAATTCCTAACAAACGAGCTGATGGTAGGCTTGAGGTCCTCGATTTCATTGATATCAACAATACTTTTACACGTCAACTGGTTGAAGAGATGGATTCTAAACTCTGATTGTATATGCTATTTAATTCCTTGTATCATTTTTAAGAAACTTGGTGGTCTTAAATTTGTACTGAAATGTAATTATTCTTCAGAGAATCAACAAGCACTTAGCATGGAAGTTATGTTATGTCCACAACTTCACTCCACACAAATCATTACCGACAGAAACAAATCTTTATTCTTTCCTAAGTGGTTTGAAAATAATATTATTTATTTACTTGATTTATTTAACAAATACTTTTTTAGAAACCTTTAACTTTCAAACACATAAATAATTTAATTATATATGCAAAGCAATTACTTCAGGACTATGGTAATTACCCTAATGAAATCCCATTTATGCTATGGCAAACATTTCAAGATAGAACTATTGTTAGAAGGTGGATAGGAAATGCAATAATATATTAAGTAGGGAATTCTTTCATGCCAAAAACAACATTTTGCCTAGAAGCTAATTCTTTTGGAAAACTAATATTTCTGAAATGGAATGGAAGAAAGCTTGGTTACTTCCACACAGATTCTGTATACCCAACAAAGTAAAATAAATACATTTTAAATTCCTGCACAAAATATATCCTTGTATTTTTTTGTCAAAATGTATGAACTTAGAAGATAAATGTACATTTTGTTGTAAAGATGGTTAACTATTATGCATATTTTTATGAGCCCAATTTTATCAAAATGTTTTTGAAGTAATTAAGAAACTATATTTTTTCTTTCACTATTAAGGCTCATATAATTAAACTGAAAGATGGTATATGTTATTAATCAGATAGAAACAACTATATTGATTCAGTTGTTAACCATTTTATTCTAGCTGTTCATTCATAAAAACAAATACCTGAAAGCTGTTCATAAATTCAATTTAATCGATGAATTAATATTTATTAAAGTCCCTAGAGTTATTAAGTGACAAAAAATTTAGTTTTCTTACATCACTGTAATTATTTAAAGCTGTAGTGTGGAACTTTTGTATCCCCCTTCTGGCAGTGAGAGTAATTAGATAAAAACAGTCAACGTGAGTTTGTGAGGTATGCCTACGCATAGATTGCTTTCTTTTTATACAGTAATCCTTTGTTACTTTTTCATCTGGAGCATCAGAAATGTTTCTTAGACATGTTTTAATTTTTTCCACATTTTATTTTTATTTTTTATGGCTCCGCCATATTCCTAGTTGCTATAATGTTAGCCTACTCCTTCCATATCAGTAATTGCTCCCCTCTTCTGCTCTGGTAAAACAATTATTGCCAGTTGACTTAAAATGCATTACTATTGGTGCACCGGCAGGGTAATGTCACAACAAACATAAGATTTAAAAACTATTTTTTTTGCAAAATAAACCACAAACTCTGTGCTACGTGAGCTGAACTGTAAGCAAATTGTGTTTTTTTGCTTTGCCAGCTGTAAGTCTTGCGCATTGATTTGCATGAATGACCGCAAAACCTCTTGCCATTGAAGATTCCAAGTCACAGTAGCACAGAGCTCACGTAGCACAGAGTTTGTTTTTCACGTAGCACAGAGCCTCTCAATGTATTTCATATAGTGATTTGTTCATAGTTTTTCCAACAATTCACTTACTTTCATAAATTTTGTAGCGTCGGCCTAATTGAGACCTTATTAGTTGTTTCTCAAACATTAAACACCACCTTACCATGTCTTTTCTTACAAACCATTCTTTTTTTCTGTTAATTGGCTGCAGATCCTTTGGTGCTCACGTTGACAATGCAATTTTGACTTCAAATCGACCAGATTTTTAGGATCAGCCCAACTTTGGACCAGGCCGGTCTTTGGTCAAATGTTCAGTGTAGAATTTTATAAAAGATAGAAAGTATAAGTCCAAAAAAATCTAATACAATATAATAGTTTTTTTAATCTTTCCAGCCCACCCCAATATAATATGGTCCTGCCCCTCTGGCATTTGCCAGAATTGCCAGATGGCCAATCCGCCCCTGGTTTTGGGGATGCTCTGACCCAGTAATCTAGCTGTCACAATTTGCCCCTTGTCAATTTGCCCCTTGCTCAAATCCTTATGCTTGCACATTTTTCAAGCTTCTATCACATCAACTTTGAGGACAAAATGAATAAGCAGGTTACATGTAAATAAGCAAGTGTAAAAATGTATAGTATACTACGTTTACTTCCATTATCCCTGAATAGATCACTGTCAGTGGGTGGGGTTTCATAAAGATTTGCTCAAAATTAAATGCTGTGTTTGTGTAAGGAAGTGTTGGATATATATATGTGTGTGTGAATTATTTTGGATTAATACTTTGTTACTTTTCACCACTGACTATTGGCTAATCCCAACCCCCACTGAGGTGCCATATTGCCATTATTAAATTGTAGATATATTTGAGGTACCTTTAAGCTCATAGGACATGAGGGCAGACCTCACATTAAGCTTACTTTTGATTGACCAATCTCCCACTCCATTGTCCCCTAACTCGCAAAAAAGACCCCAAGGTATTTTAACTCCTTCACTTGGGGTAAGGACTCATTCCTTACCTGGAGTAGGCACTCCATCGGTTTTCTGCTGAGAAAAATAGCCTCAGATTTAGAGGTGCTTATCCTCATCCCAGCCGCTTCACACTCGGCTGCGAACCGATCCAGTGAGTGCTGAAGGGCACAGGCCGATGATGCCGTCAGGACCACATCATCTGCAAAAAGTATCGATGAGATCCTCAGCCCAACAAACTGCAACGCATTCCTACCCGGACTACGCCTCGATAACCAGAAAATGTGCAACATGCACCGATACGAAATTAGACAGGTGCATACATTTGGGCACCGGCACCCCAACAGAAATATCACATCAATATTTAGTTGAGCCTCCTTTAGCAGAAATAATAGCCTCTAGATGCTTCCTAGAGCCTGTAATGAGTGTCTGGATTCTGGATGAACGTAACATTCCTCCTTGCAAAACTTATCCAGTTCAGTTAGGTTTGATGGTTGCCGAGCATGGACAGCCCGCTTCAAATCACCCCACATATTTTCAATGATATCCAGGTCGTAGACTGGGATGGCCATTCCAGAACATTGTACTTGTTCCTCTGCATAAATGCCAGAGTAAATTTTGAGCAGTGTTTTGGGTCGTTGTCTAGTTGAAATATCCAGCTTGGTGTAACTTCAACTTTGTGACTGATTCCTCTACATTATTCTCAAGTACCTGCTGATATTGAGTGGAATCCATGCAACCCTCAACTTCAACAACATTCCCTGTAACGGCACTGGCCACACAGCCCCACAGTATGATGGCATCTCCTCCAAATCTTACTGTGGGTAGCAAGTGTTTTTCTTGGAATGCTGTGTTCTTTTGCCCCCATGCATAACGCCCCTTGTTATGACCAAATAACTCCATCTTTGTTTCATCAGTCCACATTACCTTCTTCCAAAACGAAACTGGCTTGTCCAAATGTGCATTTGTATACCTCAAGCAACTCTGTTTGTGGCGTGTGTGCAGAAAAGTCTTCTTCCCCATCACTCTCCTATACAACTTCTCCTTGTGCAAAGTGTGCTGAATTGTTGAACGATGCACAGTGACATTATCTGCAGGAAGATGATGTTGTAGGTCTTTGGAGGTGGTGTGTGGGCTGTTTTTGACCTTTCTCACTATGCTTTGCCTTTGCCTCTAATATTTTACTTGACCTGCCACTTCTGGCCTTACCAAGAACTGTGCCTGTGGTCTTCCATTTCTTCACTATGTTCCTCACAGTGGACTCTGACAGCTTAAATCTATGCAATACCTTTTTGTAGCCTTCCCCTAAACCATAATGTTGAACAATCTTTGTTTTCAGGTCATTTGAGAGTTGTTTTGAAGCCCCCATGTTGCCACTCTTCAGAGGACAGTCAAAGAGAACAACTTGCGATTGGCCACCTTAAATACCTTTTCTCATGATTGGATGGACCTGTCTATGAGCTCACCTAAACAATTGTGTGTTCAATTAATCAGTGCTAGGTAGTTACAGGTATTTAAATTAACTAAAATGACAAGGTTTCCCACATTTATGCACCTATCTAATTTCGTGTTGATGCATATTGCACATTTTCTGTTAATCAAATAAACCTCATTTCACTACTGAAATTTTACTTTGTCCTTCAGTTATTTGATAAATCAAAATGAAATTGCTGATCCAAACACCCAATTATTTATAAATGAAAATCATGGAAATTGTCAGGGGTACCTAAACCACCACAAGGTTATGTGGTGTCACATGGTGCATTGGTTAGTGTCTCCGAAGTTTGCTGGTTTGATTCCCAAATAAGAACATTTTCATTGCATCACTGAGCAAGGCACATCATCCTAAGTTGCTCTGGATAAGAGCATCTGCTAAATTATTAAAATGTCAAAATTGAAAAATAGATATAAAAATATCAGTGCACCACATGGGGGATAGATGAAGGACGCTATCATTGGCAGTCAAAAACTTATCAATTCCTGACATTTATTGGATCAGAATCACAATGTAAATTTCTGATAGATTCGTTTTTTTGCTCTGCAACATTTAGAAGCAGGCTTTGTTTGGATGAGAACTGCCTGGTAACATAAGTAGCATACATAAATCAGTGGCTGTAGTAAGTGTTTTGCTGTACAGTAAGTAATTGCATTGTGGAAGATGACATGAATATCCACACAGTGAAAGGTTTATTAAGTACATTAAACTAGTACTGGGTCTGACCGCTTTGCATTCAAAAGAATCCTGAATTCTTCTGGCCAAGGATTTTTCAAGGAGTCAGAAATACTCCACAGGGCTGTTTGTTCAAGACACAATGGCAATAGTTCCAACTCATGCCAAAGATCCTGTTTTGGTTGAGGTCCTGGGAACGTACCGGGTACATACTAGGTACACAGAAGCAGGATTCGGTTGGTGATTACATGCATCTAGTTTAGCTGATGTGAACCTGGAGAGGTTACTGCAATACGTTTATTAATATTCAACTTTTACCTCTCATGCTAGAACTATTTTTTTTTTTAGATGTTTTGCTTTACTAAAATTGTCTAGAAGGGCCAAGTGCATTACATTTATTTCTGTAGAGCTTTACATTTTACTTAGCAAAGAAATATTGCCCTCTAGACCAACACCAGGTGCTGTCTCTCCCCCACATCTTAAATCAAAGTTCCACCCCTTGTATGTTGTCATATACAACATCCCGCCTGAGGTGCTTTATTGGTATTATAAATTAGTTAACATCATTTCAACAGTAAAATTTAAAAAATTGAATATAGCATGGTTTCTAGGTTATCATGTGATACATAGCAACACTCAAAAAGTCTGTTTACGGAGAACATGCGACTGAGAGGGAACATTAAAACATTGCTTCGTATATCCTCTTTGTCTATTTAGTTGCCAACATATTAAACAGATAGTCAGAACTCAATTGGTATCCTTCATAAAATTGAGCAAAAGCGGTTGCAAGAAATAAACGAGTCATTTGGGCTCAAAATTAAGGGGTAGCATTATATTTTCATTTGAATTTCTCAGGCACAAAACATTGAGCAGTACAATTATTTCTGCAAAACATAGGTTTCAAACAAAGTGACATGTTATGAAATTCTACCCTATTACATTGGTCTCAGTCTCCAGGGACTGTATTGATGCCTTTCACCTGTTCCTGTTTTCCGTGGGGTACAAATATGTGGTCAAACGCATGTAAATACCTGTCATCTATCACCATGAAAACCAGAGTATTCAGCTGTTGAACTACACAGATAATGTAATGAATTATTCAGAAATACATACCCATTTGAAAACACCAATGAGGACAGCCAGCACAATAATCAAATTATTTCACAAGTTTGGAACAGTTTTTTCCAAGAATAGAATGCGTGCATATTGTACCTGGTACCCAAAATAAAATGTGATTCTGGATCATTGAAGCTTTGGAGTGGTTTTGGTACAAGTGGTCCAGGGGATCTTGTTAAAATCAATGGCCTATTGAATTATAGTAAGGACCAGAATACCCCAAAACCTGGTTAGCCATGCCAGGACCAAATAGTTGTGGGAGCACAAAATCTAAGTTTTACAATGGCCATCTCAGACTTTACTTCATTACAATTGAAAAGCTGCGGTCTTCATTGAAGGCCGTTCACAAATACGAACCTAAGATAATCGAGGACCTTGAAATGTGCTGCGTGAAGGAGTGGTCCAAGATCCCTCCAAAAGTGTGAAGACTTAAAATAAATGCTCTTATCCACTTCAGCAATATTGTGTGGGTGCCAATCTTTTTTAAATCTATCAGTAGAAATATTTTGTTTTTGAAAATGTGTTGAAACTGTATATAGCTCTCCCTGATGACAAAACATGACTCATTCTTTGTGTGGTTTATTTGCAACGTTCACTTTAGCTCAACTTCATGAAGGATTTCAATAATTATCGATTTGACTGTACACGAGAGTTAACCAACAACACATTTTCTTACACTCATGTTCTGTTCAGTCGTGTTGCTGAAGCCTGGTCCTGGGGACACAAGAGTGCACTTTTTCAATCTCAGCACTTTAAGATTAATCATTTTACTTAGCTGTCAAATGCAAAATACATATGTGCAGTTCTTTCAGACCCCATGACCAGGATTAAGAATCGATTCTACTTAGCAGGAATCTCCGACCCGGTCCTGAAGTAATACTGTCCTGGGTTTTTTTCACTCCAACCCTAATTCAGATCCCTTGATTGTATTAATTAGCTGGTTGATAAGCTAAATGAGGCTGTATTGTGTGGTTGGAGTGAAAACTTACAGGACGCTAGCGCTCCAAGACCCCAGCTCTACAATATTTAAAATATATTTATTTACATTATTCTTTCAGATATCCATTTCCAATCACTTTCTGACCTACAAGAACAGTATAACTGATAAAACACCTCAGACTAATGTCTTGTATATCTCTTAACTACAAACGTTAGGTCCATCAATCCAAAGATTTGATTCCGTATTCACGTTAACACCGTTTGGCTTAGTAGAACGTCATGTTCGCTCACTCCTGAAATCAACTTCAACATACTATGAATCACTGCAAAACATTCAAAAGCATTTATACAAACTAGGGTTCAAAAGAAATTCCTGTTGCCAAACTTAAACCAAATTGTACACTGTACTGCAGAGTTTCGTATTGCTACTGGTTTTCAAACAAAATACTATCAAAAACAAACTAACAAATTTGACTTAATAGGCATTGGATAATCTAGATTATAAAGCAAAGACGACATCACTCAATTGTATTTAAACACATTTCCAATGGCATGAGGCTGTGAATAGCGGAAAAACCATCCAGATTTCAGCTTGCATTGAAAATAATTCTTCATAAAGTTCTATTATTTCTGTGAATCTTTGTAAAATGTCAGTCTAGGGTCGGGTCTGCACTTGTCAAGGTTTAATTTTAATTTAACTTGTTTCTGGTTCAGCCTCTTCTACACTGTAGAGTTAGCCTGCTGAACCATGATTAAAGCCTTTAAAAAGGCATTCCCTGAAGCAGTGGTTCCCAACCCCCTCCTGGAGGACCACCAGCCGTACCACAGTTTAGCTTCAGCCCTCAAGATTCACCAGAATCACTAATCAAGGACCTGTTAATTAGTAGACAAGTTGAATCAGGTGTGCTAGCTCAGGGGTTGTTAAAACAGTTTCCACTGCCTTAAAGCAACAGACATCTGCCTATAACTGCATTTCTGACATTGGCAGCAAACTAATAAGCAGCAGCGAAAGCAGGAATGGAATTTCTACATCTAGTTGCATCTAAAATAGAAAAACTTTTGCACGAGAGCAAAAACAACAAATGGTAAATCAACCACAGACACCATGTGCTTACTCAGGGAAGAGCATACGTGTAGAAAAAATTTAAAACATATGTATTTAAGAAATGTTAATAATGTAGAATAAAATCTAACCATTCACTTTCAGATCCATTTTCAATATGAATAGCATGACAAAAGATTCCCAACCATGGAGATAATGGCTCAATGGTATGCGTTACAGCTCTTACATACTGAAGTAAATACACTGTTGTTTAGCCGTGTCCTCTGTCATTTCGTAACACAATGTTGTGCCAGTCTGGAGATCAGGGAGGGGTTTGTGAGTCCATGTAGGGGTGTGTTATGGTGGGGTACAGGACTAAGTCTGGACAGGACTATCTCGTTGCCATGGTTTCAGTCAGTGCTGTTGCTGAGCGATGCCACCTCATCCTCTGTCTGTGTGTTGCAGCTGCCATTGTGCTTGGTGCTGGGTGACGTCACGTCCCCCCTGTTACTAGGTGACACCGAGCCATCCCTCTTCCAAACGTGGCCCTCTTTCACTTGCTTGTCCACGGCTCTTTCCACCTGGTCAAAGTAAACCATTACATAAGAACTTCAATTAGTGCCGGCTTTACTTGTTGCGTCACCAATTCTGGAGAGTAACAGTCAAGTCTTTTATATGTATTTGGGGAAGTGTTTATGTAAAACTTGTGGTCTTCGTAATATATTTATTCTACTTTGTTTGGCATGTTTTGCCTCAATTGATAGAGAATGCTCTAGTAGTACATGTGCACTGGAGACTGCTGGACCGACCGTCTGTTTTCTTTTATGTCTTCATTTGCGAGTTTATGTAAATACTTTTGTTTAGTAATAAACAACATTTGAAATTAAATATAGATAACATGTATAAAGTTTACATTAGTATAGCTTCTTAAATTTAAAACTGTACTGCAACATCCTGGTACTGCAGCAGGCAGGAACACTGAAAGAACGAGGTACATCACAAGGTCACGGCTAAAATGGATGCTGCTAATGTCAGTGAACTCACTTACTCACTCACTCACTCGCTCGCTCGCTCACTGTCATAAACAAAAGTCATAATGGTTTTTATGATTATCAAACAAATCACTTCAAAACGTTTTCTATGCCGGCATGTTTAAAAGGATTCCAGCATCAGCAAAGGAAACATAGCAATAGCATGAACTGAGTGATTTAGCCAAAGAGTAGTCCAGTCTTTAAACTGGTGTGAATGCCACATCACTTTGATAATAGCTACCTTTGCTAATAGCAAAAGCAATAAAGTAGTGAGGAGACAATTCTCCTTTTGATATTAAACCTGATCAAGCATGACACTGTCCGAACCCCCAGCACGAGGCAGCACAAACTATGAAAAAATAAAACTAGCCTCTCTACCCACCTATCAAGCTAGGATTGTTTCCTGTTTCCTCGGGTTTATTTTCTACTTTATTGGGTTTTCGTTGTTAAAAATTTCACTTTACCATGTTTGATATCAGCAACTGAACAGAACACCATAATTTTTATGAACCGAGTCATTCGATAAGAGTCTAGTCATAAATACATTTTCATTGTGTGAGCATTAGGGATGGAATTGAAAGTTAAGAACCTTTTTACCTTAATATGCTGGGCCTTGCGCTCCATCTTCTCTTTCTCTCGGCTCCTCCTCTTCCTGGAGGCGGATCTCTCTTTCCTTTCCCTGCTGCTATCCTTTCCTCTCTCCCTCTTCTTGTCCGGATTAACTCTGCAGATGCAAACATCAACACGTCCATTAATGACCACCCCATGCTTGAAGTTCCATGTTATGTTGAAAGATCATGTCATAATACAAACGTTTATTCTACCTCTTGGGTGAGGGAGATCTGGCTTTCCTCCGCGGACTCCTGGAGCAATCCCTGCTCTTCTTTCTGTGGCCCCTGAAAATAATTTGCAGGACAATCCTTATAATGGGAGCTCCAGACAACACTGAGAACTTTAAGAAGGGAATATTGGGGACTGTGTGGCGTGGTGGGTCAAGTCACTGCATTGAAAGACAGTCTACTTCATGATGGTCAGTGGTTTGAGACTGAACGTGTTCTCCGGCTTTCCCTGGACCTCCAGAACGAGGCAGCGCATATTGGCATAGCACTGCCCGGGATTTGGGATAGATAAACCGAATCATCTACCTTGCCCCGTTGCTCTACAGCAACTCCTTGTGTGCAGATTGGGGCGCCTGTAAATTCAATCATGGATTTGTGGTTGGTGAACGTAATCATCCCGTACGTGATCTGTCTAAAGGTTTCTGTTTTGGGGGAACAGTGCAAAAAGAATCGGTGGCTCAGCGACATGTGTTTGGATGAACCATGTATTCGCCCCTCACCATCCCGCATCTGTCCAGGGCGTTGCAAAGCTGCCAACAACGCAGGATTATAAGGAATTGGGATGGGAGAAAAATGGGGGAAAAAAGTACGATGGGCAATGTAGATTAATCCAGTCCACATTTTAACAATATACTATTCTGTTAACTCATGCCCGAACAGCGCTTTCTACAAGTTTTTTGGGGCTGAAATGAAAACAATTTCCCTGATACGCTAAAGTAATTATAAGTCACCTTTACTAGACGTTATAAAAACCATCCTTACTATCAATAAAAAGGATGCATACAGATCTGCTCCCTGCTGTGCTCAGGGAACATTCTAGTTGGTTGTTCTGCTGACCTGCTCGTGCTCCTTGATCTTCTGGAAGCACTGTAGCTTTTTGGAGGCGTTTTTCCCTTTCTCCCCCTTTGCGTCCTCTCCTCCTTCAGCAACCGAGAGGCATCGACCTTCCCTCTCACTTTGGCCTCCCTCTCTTTACGCCTTTCCCTGCAGGAGACCAGAGAGCTGTGATTCACCAGACCAAAGACTGCACAGCAACATCCCATCAGATGGCCCCGCCCCCAATATACTTTGATTTAGCGGGAGCCAATCAGATCTGCTTATTCCACACCCTCCAAAGAGGGGATGAATCATTGGCATCATGAATTACGTATGCTTGGCATCGACAAAATTTGTTTTTCTGAAGAAAATAATGAACAGGCAAAATGGAAAAAATAATGGTTTACAGACACTGGGAGAGCCATTCACTTTTTAGAAGGACAACAACCCACAAAGCAAGGCCAAATCTACCCTTAATGTTATGGTTCAATTTTCCCATCCTTATCCCAAAGTATCATAGAAGCTGAACCCTCCTGAAGGGGTGTGGCCTACCTGGATCTGGAGCGGCTGAGGCTCCTCCTCCTGTCTCTGGAGCGTGTGGATCTCTTGTGGACGCCCCGAGAGCCATGCGATTCGCTGACCTTGGGCGACCTCTGAGAGTGTTTGCTTCTAGAAACAAAAAAAAGGAGAGGTTTATTTCATTAGACCGACCTCAAGTTCACGTTATTTGCCCGTGTGAGGAATTCCTAATCCCAGACCGACCTGTGCCTGGAACGGGACCGCTTCCTCCTCGTTCTCGAGCGAGATCGTGTTCTAGACTTCCTGGACTGTCGGGAGCGACTGGATGAGCGCTTCTTTACCTCCTCTGAAACAGTAGCTCTACGTCAGACTAATGCAACTCATTTGAACAAATAGAATGTGAGGTTGGAACATCATTCTTGTATCTATACCTATGATTTAATTTCCATCTAAAGATAAATTCTTAAAATATTTTTCAACTTTGAATGCCTTTGGGGATTGTCAAATAGGTTTGGCTTGGGAATAGTCCTCTTTTTGTACCAACCTTCAATTTTCACACACAAAACTCTGCAATACATTTATAGTGACCTGACAGCAGGTGACCTCTGACCTGGCTCTACTATGATGGCTGCGATGGTGGACTGGGCCTCTCGGACCCTCTTCATTACATCCTCCAGCTCCTTGGCTGCAGCCTGGGGGGTCAGCTCTGGGGGCTTCACAATGGCGTTGTTGGAATGGTTAATCCTGACCAACAAAAAGATACATCATACATCAGCTACATTTCTTCACTGTGGGGAGCTTTTAAACCAAGTGGCTCTAGCATCTGATGGTAGCTCTTTTAATTCCTGAGTTAGTAATTTGATATGTTTGTATTTTGTTCTCTTAGCAGTTAACTAATAGCTCCAGTAAATTTAGATGAGCATCTTATGGACAAGGAAAAAGAAAACCTTTGCTACTGTGAATTAGTATATAACCAGACAGTATAGAAGAATCCCTTTGCATATACATCTTCTTGGGTTATATAGTTATTTCTTGGTTTTGAAATAAATTAGTGGTGTTTTGAATGAAAATACCAAGTACAGTCCCAATCGGGACGCAAACTCAAAACCTTGGGATTCAGGGAAGACACTGTCACACTATGCTACTACAGCAGCTGATGCCCAGGAGTGAATCACAAATGTTAATGAATTTTAAGCTCTCTGCATGTAATCAAAGTAATTATGAAAATGCCTGTGAGACATGACATTTGGGCAAACAATGCATAGTAGGACCAGAGAAATCAACTGTGACACAAGTTAACGAAGGAACGCACAAAAAGACGGACCATTCTATTCTCCCCTGTAGTTTCATTGGTGGGGGAAATAAGTAAATTGTAACATGTTATGTTTCATGTTTAACATTTGAATTTAATTTACTGATCAGAAAGTATTTGCAGACTTGATTAAACATCAGGCACAGCTCGTTAAATGTTATCCTGGGAGGCAGCGCTGTATCACAGGCCAGTTTGAGTGAAAGTCCCTTGGGCAGATCTTGCCCAAGAAAACAATATTATTTTTTAATGTTTTAGTTCAACAAATATCGAGAAACTACAATGACTAGGTTACAGTAGCCAGGGTAAACCATGACTATTTTGAGGCAAGAGCAAAAGATGCAGAGTATTGTCAAGGTCAAAATATTGTTAACATTGAGCCGTACTTCAAGGGTCTATCGCCAAACATTACTCCGTTAAAGGTAAGCGCTCTGGAGACCGATTCCTGGTCAGCAAACTCCACAAAGGCAAAGCGTGTTGGTTGTGTCTCGTCACCCGCCATGCGCACAAACTTCACATCGCCCACTTGTTTGAAGTACTCAAGCAGTTGCTCTGCAGTAGTGGTCTATGGATGGAAAAGAATAGACATTCAAAAAAGGTCATTACTATTATAGTAAGTTCTTGTCATTACAAAACTATGGTGGCATAATCATGTCTAAAAGCACAAAAAGGTGAAACTTCTACACTATTTAAAGACTAGGAACAGGTGATTTATAACAATTACAATTTTCTTATTTTTATTTGGTTTACTCTAATTTACAGAAATGTTGTTGACTGTTGATGACCTTGCCAAATGTCCCACAATTCCCAAATCTGCTCAAGAGATGCAAAGTTTGGCACATGCATCCTTTGTTAGCCATGTAAATATTTAAGCAGTTAACATGTTAACAGGCAAAATACACTCACCTAAAGGATTATTAGGAACACCCGGTCAATTTCTCCTTAATGCAATGATCTACTCAACCAATCACATGGCAGTTGCTTCAATGCATTCAGTGGTGTGGTCAAGACAGGGGCCTCATTTATAAACGTGGCGTACGCACAAAAGAAGACGTACGCAGCTCTCTACGCAATAATTGGGATTTATAAAAAGGCAAACTTGACGGCATAATGTGCGGTCCTTCACGACAAGTCTGACCCAGTCGTACGCACAAAAACGGGTAAAATGAGAAATGGCGACACTGTCGGCAGATGGATGAAACATGTAGGCTACTGTAGATCCGTCTGAAACTGCAGAGCATTGTGAAACCGAAATACTGCCTCTCATTTATAATATGAAGATGTCACAAAGCCATGCTTACAATTAACAGCCTGCAGAGAAATACAAACAATTTAAAACAAGATTCTAGCATAAATGCAAATGAAGCACATATTGCACATATTTGCAAAAAGAACACTCAAATATATTATGTAGGCTAATTATATTGGCATGTTATGTAATTCATCCTCATAAATAATACCGTAAACAGAACAAAATGATGATTAAAACTAATATTCTTGTCAATGTGTCGCGGTGCAGATAGATAGATAAATAGATGATAGATAGTCTTTATTGTCCATTGGGGAATATTGTTTTCATAGTATACACGTCGTAATCAGATACAGAACCATAGTGTTCATTTATATGCATTTAGTTCGTTTTATTTTTAAATAATAAACATAGTGTTCCATCATGACGCATGTCTTAAACATTTTGAAACGTGCAAGAAATTCCATTTGTGCAGAACTATTTTCCATTTACAATTAGATTAAGACCGACATCTGTAGATTATCAGATAGCTACAATCAAATGAATGGTTATAAAAAGCCATGCCATCACAATGCGTAATGGCGTACAATAGCTGATCTTGCACTGTTAGAAGATAATACTAATAATATTAGCCTAATGCATATTATTTATTGGTGCCTTTCATAACAATAATAACAGGATTTCCCATCCTCTGATGTACCCATCCTCTGATGGCTACTTCCAGGAGGATAATGCACCATGTCACAAAGCTCAAATAATTTCAAATTGGTTTCTTGAACATGACAATGAGTTCACTGTACTAAAATGGCCCCCACAGTCACCAGATCTCAACCAATAGAGCATCTTTGGGATGTGGTGGAACGGGAGCTTCGTGCCTTGGATGTGCATCCCACAAATCTCCATCAACCGCAAGATGCTATCCTATCAATATGGGCCAACATTTCTAAAGAATGCTTTCAGCACCTTGTTGAATCAATACCACGTAGAATTAAGGCAGTTCTGAAGGCGAAAGGGGGTCAAACACAGTATTAATATGGTGGTCCTAATAATCCTTTAGGTGAGTGTACTTACTGTAGGTCGCTCTGGAGCATCTGCTAAATGACTAAAGATGTAAAAGTTTAATATGCATGATAAACGTAATAACCACACAGCATTTCAGTTACCTGAGAGTTGAGGTTGCCAACGTAGACAGTCCTCCTGATCTCATCCACCTTTGAGGGGTCCACATTCCCCATGAGAGGTGGTGGAGCGGAGGAGGACATCCCACCTGCTGCTCCAGCCAGTACTGACAGTACAGGGTCCACAGTAGCAGGGAGTGATGCCAGGCTGGCTATGGGGACACTCAGCTTCTGCAGTAACAACACATGGATAGAGTCATGTTTACTAAGTAAAAACTGGAATCAACAAGATGTTTAGTGCAGATGAACCACAAATTAACATGGGGCCATCCCCATGGAGCAATTTAGGGTAAAGTGCCTTGCTCAAGGACACAACGACCTTTGCCACAGTATGGAATCAACCCGGCAACCTTCTGACTACAAATCTGACACCCTAACCACTGACACATCTGACGCCATTTATACCGAAAGACTGGCAGCAAGCTACAGAACCTCTTGGAGGACTACAAGAAAACATGTCATATGCATCTTAAATTTTCTGCATCCTAACTCATTGTTGGTTCATGGACCAGATGTTGTGCGCCATTGTATGGTATGTATAAATCCAAACCCACTGTCTGAATAGGTGCCGGGGTGGGTATGGGCAGCAGACCGCCACCTGAAATCAGGGTGGGTAAAGCAGGAACAGTAGGGGGGGCGGTAGGTGCCAAGAGGGACAAGGCCTTGGCTTCCTCTGGAATCTTCCCTGTGAGACAAGAGAAAAAATTAAAGCAGGTCGTGGCAGAACACACCCCTTCTGCATCCTCTCTCACTGCAGTATTATAGCCCCAGTATTCTAGAAAGAGAGAGAGAACATAATCCTTCCTCAAAGACCTAGCTCTACTGGCTGGCTACAATTTTACATAGCCGACGCAAAAAAAAGGTTATGTATTCTCACTGTAGGGTAATCCTCTACTTCTCAAAAGGTAAACATTCAGGCTAGGAATACAAAAAAATTGCACATGACTTCTTTCTTACAAGCAAAACGAACATCCTAATTGTGATCCTGTTTTTCTTTTAAGACTCTAACATAATGCAGAAAATGAGTGAACACTTTGAGGTATGGGTCACCTGAACTGGAAACATATTGGTCATGAACCATACGATAGCAAGCATGGGCGCTTTTCTCGTGGGGCCATCGTTTCGCAGTGTTGGAAAGTTGTGCAACACAAGACAATCGTTCATGATGGCTGCATCACTAATAGCACACAGAACATCAGATACAGAAAAGAATTTGAAAAATTAAAAATCTTAAGATATTCCCAAAAGGTTAACCATTATTTAACACCAACGAATACAAACTCTATTGGGTCACTCAGGCGTTCCTGAATGGATTCTAAATAGGCCATAAACCATTTATACTATTCTCTATTAGACCATCTATTCTACCACTTATAAGGTTGTACCACAAAGAAAAATATTGTTTAAATCAATATACATCCTCCCAGGGATTTTAAGGTTTAGATCTTAGCCCTATATGTCAAGTCGTGAACATAGAGCAAGAGTAGGAGACAAAGAAGTTCAAATTAGTTAGTCATCTTCATGGCAGCCCATGTGTGATACACATTCCACCTGGGTGCCATGGCAACCTGGATAGAACTCAATCACACACAAGTTGCAACTGCGGAAGGAGAGAGAGAGAGGGAGGGATGGGGAAAGGAAAACAAACCAAAAATAATAAACAGAAAAACAATATGCTAGGAATAATGTCAAAGTATAGTGACTAGAGAGAGCAGACAAGGGACAACGTGAAATTAAAAACAAAAAGAAACCAACCAAAATAAAAAATATAAAAAATAAATAAAGAGACAAGGTGTCCATCTTGGAAGGTTCAGCGGGCTTATTCTCCTTGGTCACATTCCCCCCTTGAAGGCAGCGGTGGCCCCAGCGGGGATAGTGGCTTGGAAAACAATGCCTGACTCAGGCTAGTGTAGTATAACAGCTGGGCCAGTCTAGTCATCTGATATGCACACATAATCACACAGAAAAAACATACAAAACCAAATTAATACTCAGTAGCCATCCAGCACCAAGTCAACGTGGACAAAAAAAGCATTACAGGCGAGAATCAGTTAGATAAAGTAAGACCACTTATTCGTTTTTTAGAGAAGCTATACGCTAAGTAATGGAAAAAGAGAAGGTTCTAGAAGACAAAAGGTTCAATAAAAAAAAGAAATAATAAAGAGAGAAAATACTTAGTTAATGATTTAGTATAATATTCTACAATATGATTGAAAACACCCACATCAATATGCATTACTCCCAAAACAATGAATTCCCCCCTATGATATAACATCACGCCTGAGTCAAGGAAAATGTGATACATAGCAAGACCAGCATAAAAGGTGTCCTTGAATTATACTATAATGTTGTGCTGGAATCTCGGCTTTCGTTACCCTACAATCTCCTCCATGGTGAGAATTACCATTTCACTTTCATATTGTATAAAGCCCCATCACACCACACTCAGCTCATGTATGTAGCTGTGACAAGTGCTCATGAAGAGTGCGTAACTGGCGCAAACCGAGTGCTCCACTCACAAACATGTTAAATGATCGATACAAAAACAGTGCATTGTGTGTGATATATGACAAGACAACAATAATGAATTAGCCATCGCGGTTCTGTGCGTGTGGAAACATATTCGTTTTATTTGTAATGGCACTGACATCTAAAATCTAGAGACACTTTCATGTCTACCAGTTCATTCAACTTAGGCTACTAAAATCTCAAGAGGCATGAGCGATCAACCATAATATATTATTTCAAAGGAAGTATGTTCACTACATAGTCAAACTCATTAATGTCAACGTCACTTAAAGTTTGACATACTCACCTTCGGCACATGGGACAACTATCAATGCTCTGTCAATAAATACTGTGTTGGTTAGATGTTGTGCGACGCCAACACTGGAAGGCTCCCGATACTTTATGTAACACACTTTGGAGGAGAAGGGGAGTGGTGCATTGCTGCAAAACAACACACATTAGAGATGCATTATGACGTTACTTTGCATGAAGCAAGATATTTCATTAGAAAAACGCAAAAAGCAACCGCCATTAGCTAAGCGACACCAGCGTTAAACGTGCGGACTGGGCCGAAGATCCCAGAGGTCTCTTTAGTACTCATGCCGAAAATATAGCACTTACTCCGGAGGGTAGAGCCGCAACTCTTCGATGTCTCCAAGAAAGCCGAAGAGATTGCGCATCTGCTCACTACTCACAGCAGAGGACAGATTGGTGATTTGAACAACAGCGGTGCCTGGAATTCCACTCATGTTCGCAACGTTTACTCTTAATCATTTACTTGATTTCGTATGTTATTGGCTAATATCTAAATGTGTTACCCTACAAAAATGAATCAGTCGACGATTGCTCTTCGTCGTTTACACAAAATACTGTAGAATGTGGTCTTCGCTCAGTGACTCTTGTGCAAATAGCGCCCCCGTGGTCTAAGGATGTCTCTTTGCTCAGTTTATTTTTTATTTGTGACATGCACATGCACACAGGAAAATGTTTATGAAAGACAAAATCCATGAATTAGCAATTAATGTAGTTATTATTCTTGGTACATTTCTTCTACGCAAATGTAGATTTTTGAAAACACCACCACGCTTCTACACCTTTCATAAAGAGTTGGGTCATTATTTTTATCTCTGAAGTTAATGAAGAAGAAAATAGCTATGAAACTCTGCACTCTGATTGATGAACTACAACTCACAGAAAACCCGTAGCCATTACGTATTTATTTATTTATATTATTATTATTAAGTATTTATTTAGTCTTTTTTATTTATTGTAACTTATTACTTGTCTGTATTCTGGTAATGAACTTTTTCTCTGTACAATGCCATAATTTGTATGTAAAAGAACTGTTAATAAAAAAATTAAAAAAACATGCACACAGGAAATGCATCTTCTTCTTCTTCTTTGGGGTTAATGGCGGATTGCAACCAACTTAAGGTGCATACACCGCCACCATCTGTACCGGAGTGTGAGGCCGGTCACAGCCCACCCAATTCAGCACCATACCCCACCGCCCTAGAAATTAAAATACAGCCCACTACCCCCCCACCCCACTACCTACCCTCCCCCTTCCCCATCCCTTTCATCAGCTCGTGAACCATCTCCCCCGTGACGTCAGTAATACCCATAAACTCCCTAGCAGCACCCACCACATCAATCCTAGCATTCCGGCCCTTAACCTGACTACAAACATTCACCACACTACACAGAAACGCCAAAAACTCAACTCTACGAACCATCAACGAATCCACACCAACCACACACTCATGCTTACACTTCTCAGACAACACCACACTGTGAATATCCATACCGTCCTCCGACACCGGGCCTTCACCCCGCTCCTTCTCCACCTGCACACCAACCCCAAGTCCCCCCACTCTCCACACTGCTTCCGCATACGTGACCTTATCCACCACCTTAATGCTGCCCCTCTGCTGCCCTTTTCTGAACCATACACCCTCCAAACGCAGCACTGTGCTCCCCACCACACTTACAGCACCTCACCTTGTCCCCCACACTTGCCATACTGATGCGCACCCCCACACCTACCACACCTACCCTGCCCTCTGCACACAGCAGCCACATGCCCCATATGCTGACAATTAAAACACCTCAGTGGCGGCGGCACATATTCCCTCACATAAAAACTAAGAAACGTTAAGTGCACCCTACTCGGCAAAGGCCCTCCAAACTCCAACAACTCAGTGGAACTCACCTTCTCTAACCCCAACGCCCTGCTGCCCATCCGTCTAGTGTCCAGCACAACCCCCCTCCCGACACCTCCTCTTTAAACTCCTCCATAGACAGATCCTCCGGAACACACGTGATCACCCCTCTTACCTTTGCCATACTCCCAGGCACCAAACATTTCACTGTACCCCCCATTCAACACCTCCAACTTCAACATCTTATCTCTTTGTGCCACATTATCCACCACAATAAGAACCCTACAACCACTCAAACACCTAGCATCCGTCACCCTCCCAACCTGTTCCCTAATCGCCGCAGTGAATGACACCGGGTGCATCACCTTACCTGTCGGGGCTGCAAACACCACAATCACCTTAAACTCCTGTTCCTCACCACCACGTGCCGGCCCTCCACCTTTTCCCAAACTACTCTCACCACCCTCTTTCTTCCGTGCATGCTTCTTCTTCCTCCTAACATAACGTGATTCCTCAAACCCTACCGGCACACCAGCAACACCCACACTCCCATCCGAGCTCCCCTCCATGACAACCTCACCTACCGCACAACTATCGCAACCCACCACCAACATGGTATTCCCATTGTTCGCCGTTTCCAGTGCCAGTCTATCATACTCAATGATTTCAGCCAGCTCCTGCTCCAACTCCGCCGCAGTGGATCCCCACGAGGACCCCATGCCAAACCCAAATCCAGTGTATTCTGGCCACAGGAAATGCAGAGGCAATTGCATCAATAGTATCTGTCTGCAGCCTGTAAGACTTCAAGTTACACCTGCAAGACTTCAAGTTACGCCCCTTCAAGTTATGCCTACTTCCAAAATTACAGCGAGAACAGTAAATAGCGTAGACATAACACATGTTACATGGAGTTAACAGCAAGGTTTCTGAGTGGTTAAGGTTATAGGGTAAGGGTTTAGGTAAGGCTTAGATCGAATTAACAGCAAGGATTTGGACGACTTCAAGTTATGCCCGACTTCACGTTACGCCCCCCTCAAGTTATGCCCCTCTCTTGCAGTCCGCAGACAGCCCCTTCTCAATTGCATACATGAAAGTCTGGATTCACACCAGGCATCGCAACAAATCACCGTATGGCACCGTCACGCAGACACACTTGTACACCACAATCAACATTGTAATCAATCTTCCGCATATTCAAGATGGATGACAACGTTGCATATCCCTGTCCTCCAGCAAGGTGATGGGCAGGAGCTTTTTCAGTTCAGTAATCATTGACAATAGTTTATGACGAAATCTATCTACTGAGCTGTCAACATTTTCTTTGAAATCCCATAAACCCATAGGTGAAAGCAATATATTTCTTCCTCTGTGGTACATCAACTTCCAGTTCTGGTGCCGTACAGTAAAGCACCACAGAAGTTGGATTATTTCAACCCTTTCCTCCCACTCCTCTCCTCGTTTGACCTCACACTCGCCCAAGATGACCCCTACACACAAAGCAGGCAAGACTCTGGATCTGATCTTCACTAGATACTGCCTGTTGCCTAATCTCATCACCACACTGCTCCAGTTGTCTGAACACTTTTTTGTCTCCTTTTCTCTTTCTCCTCTCTTTCCACCCCTATACTGTCTATCCCTACCCAGGTCTCACACTGCAGTAACACTCGTTCTCTCTTACCAACTGCTCTATCCTCCTCCATCCTGTCATCTCTCAATTCCTTCTCCCTACTGTCTCCTGAATCTGCCTCTTTCACTATATTCCCCTCAATTTACAAGTCTTGTGACTTTCCCTGTCCTCTCTCCTCTAGGCCGGCACGACCCTCCCCTCCTGCTGCTGGGCTAAACGAAACACTACGAGCTCACAGGAGTGGTCTTCGTGCTGCTGAGTGGAAATGGAGAAAAACAAAACTTCAAAATTACATGGAATCCTTCCAATCCCTCCTTGCTACCTTGTTCTCCTCTCTGTCTGTTGCTATAGCCACTTTCTATCATTCTTATTTTCCACCTTCATCCTCCAACCCCAGGAAACTCTTTTCCATCTTCTCTTCTCTCCTCAACCCTCCACCCCCTCCCCCACCATCTTCCCTCTCTGGTGATGACTTTGTCCACCATTTTGAAAAGAAAGTTGTTGACATTCGTAATTCCTTCAATCCTGTGCGCCCACTGTTTGCTCCATCACCAAACCTGCCCATGCACTTACTAATTTCCCCCCTCTCACCATCTGCAGCTAGTGAGATCCAGCCACCCAACTTCATGACTGCTCTACCCTATTCCCCCGTCCTTATTGCAGACCATCTTGGCAGACCTCCTCCCATTCCTCACTTGAGGGTGCAGTATCCAAACAACTCTCTTGTTATCTCTCTCAGAATGATCTCCCCAAACTCAACTAGTCAGGCTACCAAACGGGCCACTCGACTGAGACTGCTCTATTCCATGTAACAGAAGTCTATCTGTAGCCTTTGACACCGTGAACCATCACATCCTACTTTCCACTCTCTCAGATCTTGGCATCTCTGGCTCTGCACACTCCTGGATTGCATCCTTCCTGGCAGGCCAGTCTTACCAGGTGACATGGAGAGGGTCTTTGTCTGTTGCACGGACACTCTCCACTGGTGTTCCCCAAGGCTTTGTTCTAGGCTCTCTTCTCTCTCTACACCAAACCTCTTGGCTCTATCATAACCTCACATGGACTCTCATATCACTGCTATGCTGATGACACTCAACTATTACTCTCCTTCCCCCCTTCTGACATCCAGATGAAAACCTGCATATCTGCATGCCTGGCTGATATCTCTGCATGGATGTCAGCACTCCACCTCAAGCTCAACCATGACAAGACTGAGCTACTCTCCTTACGTGGTAAGGCCTATCCACTCCAGGACATGTCCATCACAGTTGAGAACTGCAGGGTTGCCATCCCAGAGTGCAAAGAACCTTGGCATGACCCTGGACGATACCCTCTTGTTCTCTGCAAAGATCAAGGCTGTGACTCGTTCCTGCAGGTTAATGCTCTGTAACATTTGCTGAGCACAAGTTTACCTCACCCAGGAAGCAGCCCAGGTAGCCATCCAGGCACTCAATCTCACGTCTGGATTGCTGAAACTCACTCCTGGTAGGACTCCCGGGGTGTGCCACCAAACCACTTCAACTCATTCAGATTGCAGCAGCCCGCCTGGTGTTCAATCTTCCCAAGTCCTCCCACATCACCCTACTGGCTCCCAGTTGAAGCTCGAATCCGCTACAAGGCAATGGTGCTCACCTACGGCGCAACAAGAGAAGCTCCTCCCTCTCATCTTCAGGTGATGTTCAAACCCTACATCCCTACACAGGCTCTCCGTTCTGCTACGTCTGGGCTCTTAACTGGGATCTTTCTCTATCACTGTTTTACTAAGTTGTGGTTGTTTCACTTAGTTTCTCCAAATGTATGCACTCACTGTAATGGATAAGAGTCTGCTAAATTATTAAAATGTAAAATGTATTTTCACCCTGAAACGACACAACTGATCCAATTAGTCAACTATACATTAAGCCTTTGACTAATTGAATCAGGTGTGCCATTTCAGAGTTAAAAGAAATTCATGGCCTGTCTGGGGGTCACAGAGGAGAGGGTTGGGAAACACTGCTCTTTATGATACAAACATTTTTAGCTTCTGGCCTTGGACTCTCTGTGGCCACACCCCCACCAGGCAAACGGGTACAACAGACAGCTGTACAGGAAGAATTTACATGGGGTCAATCCCAGATGTATACAGACGTCTCTTCTTGGACCAGTGTATGGGAACTATCACTTCTGAAGCTGACATTTTGAGAACATAGCAAGTTGTATAGGGGTTTTGATTTAATGAAGACTTTGGTAAGATAAATAAATGTAGAAACACATTAAAGAACATTAGTTTATTTCTTTTTTCCACAGGTTACCTCAGGAACAGTATAATTATATACAAAATCTGGAATGTTGAATAAATGCATATCAATCACCTTACTGTATCAGTTTCCATGGAAACCTTTGAAATAGCTATACATTAAAAGTGTTGCATCTGCACTGCAATTTATTGCTGGTTTCACAAACTCAGTGACTAATGCCATGATTAATTCATTTTGTAACTTTTGAAGTATATACATTTTGATTAGTAATGTTTAAAGTCACAGGATTCTGCTAAATAAATAAAAATGTGGAAACGTGAAAAATAACAGTTTTTGTTGAGTATGGTAAACAGGTGACCCCGTAGGTTTTAGTCTAAGATTGTCTACGTCTATAGAACATTTATTTTCTTTCATTTTGACATTAATATATATATTTGAAAATTACCTTTATCCAAGAAATCTGATGACAATGTTCTTATTCCAGGGTAAAGGTTAAAGAACACCATGCCCATAACAAAACAGCACAAAAACCATTACAATGTTCTCATTTTTTAAAAACATGATGAACTGACAGTAATCTTGAGCAGGGGAATTTTAGATGTTTTAAAAACACAATATGCTATCACAAGGCTAACACTGACCAATGACAGGACGATTTGCAACAAATGTGCCACTAGGCCAATTTCAGTTGGGGCAAATTCTATTAACCAGTAAAATTTGAAAAAATTTGTGGCAAGAATTGACTGTTTCCCGTTTGAATCAAACCTTTACAGTACCGTAAGCATGGTTACCTGTATGAATTTAGTAACACTGGATTACACACAGGTACAGTAGTAGGTTACATACCATTTTCGATGTAAAAGATTTGCATGACATTGCTAAAACAATGATCAATCTCTGATAAGTAATTTTTATATGCAGAACTCAGACTTTGCTTAAAAAAAAAATTCTGTGTACCTATTGATACATTTGAACCAAGTAAAAACATCATGGTTTCATGGATGAAACCACAAAATAGACAAATCAATGGGTGATTTCATGCAAACAACAAATACATCTATAAACCTTTGATCATACTGAGAGGACATACTATAGCATAGTCGCTTTTAAAAGCATTTTCATAACTTGACACTTCACTTACAAACAACAAATTACAGTTATTTTTTTCTTCTTCATTGCAGCACTGATTGAGTTACTTTTACACTGGTAAAAGTAACTTACCATGTAATCAGGTGGGATTTCAGAGCAGTTAAGCTTGGGAAAAATCTGCAAATCATTTGTAAGTCTAGGCAGGGCAGAATGAAACAGAAGCATTCACTAGTATTATACAATGCAGACGTTTACATTTTTGCTAAAAAGAGCTTCAATGTGATTTCCAATTTTTTTTTCAATAGAAAAGATTTGTCACAATATAAATCCTGTATAACAATCCGTAATTTCTAAAAGGGATTTTTGTTTTTATTTATAGGTTGTAAAAAAATGCAATCAAATGTCTTTCCGAATAAAATAAAGCCTCTGGCTATTGCTATTAAACCATTATGTCAGGTCACACGGCATGTTCTCAAGAGTGTGTATTTTGATGAAGGATATGAATATTGCTTGAGTGTCAGGGTAGCCACCCCCCTCCCTCCAATTGTTCAAACAGTTCATGGTCTATGGCACTTGACGGCTCCCCCCTATCCATTCGATCCAGCATAGAGCAAATAGTCCATGTATGAAACAATTCCGTTCTAACACAAAAGTGTGAAAAACCTAAAAAGATGGTCCTTAATAAACAAAGGCAAACTGTGATTATCCCCCCCCCCTTAATGAAAATGATGTTTTCAATCTCCAGGAGTTGTGTGAGTGTTTTCTAGTCACCAATGTCCGGCACAAGTGAGGACTGTAGCCCTTTAGAATGTTACCGAGAGGGAGGGTCCACGAGGCCAGGTGTATAGCGGCTCAGGCTAACATCCATTTTATATAGACAACACTAGCGTGGTGCAGTATGGGGATAAAGCTGTCACTCCGACTAGCACTTCCACAATGCTTGGTCACAGCCTCCCCTTTCAGGTTAACTTGCATCACTACTCCACTGTGTGATCCACTGACATCACATCCTGGCTAGAGCTAGAAAGGCCGAGCAAAGACATTCTCTGGATGAGAAATATCAGGATTGAAGTAATCTCAGTTCCGATTCCATGACAAAAACAAAGAGCAGTTTACAGCATCCAATTGGTCGGCACCTGGGGTGGCTGGTTCAATGAAGTCCGTTGGGATTTGTTCTGGAGTTCAGAGGTGACTGAGAGCACAGGCAGTGGTCTTTTCAGGGATGTTTATAATCCAGTGGTTACACAGGCTACTGGAACATTCCTAGGCTAAAACAAAGACCCTATAGATATTAGATGAATTAAATGTGTGGCTCACAGGTTTTATCGAGGCAGAAGCAAATTAATTGTCCTTCTGAATGATCCACTGAGTATAGGAGTAATTCTACAAATTGTCACAACTTAAAAATATGCAGAGGAGGAGTAAAAAATACAAATTAAAACATTCCAAAAGCGCAATCCAGTACTACATTCGTCTCTACAAGAAAATGCCTTTTTGTATTGTTTGAAGACTCGAATAACAGAAATTAAGAGACAAATATAAAATAAAGGCAAATCAAATGTGATTGGAGGAGGGAGGGAGACGTGTGACCCTATCCTGCGGTCAGCTCAAGATGAAGCTTAACTACAGGGAAATTTTGTAAAAAAGTCTGTACATAAAGACTTCTAGTCTCTGTGTGGTTGGTCAACAAACCCTCTCTGTTGCTTTCTCAGAGTAAAAATGATCAGGGCCTATATTTCCCAGTGGCCGCTTCATTACGAGGAGCAAGTAGACAACGCATGTTTCACCTCCCCTTCACCAGAGCATTTGAAGCAGTGGATCAGCCCAACAGCTCAAAAAGTTTCTCTTCACCACAAAGCAGTTCAGTTGTCCCATTCATATTTCAGGATCCTCTGTGTATTAAAATAGGAATGAAGTGGACATTCAGTTCTCAGGGGGTCACCACTCCTGTCTGTCTATGCTGCCACCTCTCGGACAATGATCATATCCACAGTGCTGGGAAAAGTCTTGAGCATGGCCACCGCGTTCCCGTGGTCAATGTTCACAAAGCTGTATCCATTCACCTGGGAGGCAAAGAAGGACAAAGTCTTTAGAATTTCATTTGGTTTTAAATGGTTATTTAGCTAATCATTATGATAGCATTTTATTAGTGTTGAGACATTACCGAAATCTGAGTGGAATATTTAAGGTGCAGGAAAGAATGGATAACCTTAAAGGAGAATTATGGGTGATTTCAAAACGTAGCTCTGTTGTTTGGATATCTGGAGTGCTGTCAGTAGCGAGAATAACTCAAACAATCTGTATTGCCAAAATCGTGTTATCCCCCTGTTCCAGTTTACAGACTGTTAAGCATTTACAGGGCAAGTTTTAAAACGTGCTTTCAGTGTCTAAACATGTTAGATTCACTGTTTCCACTATAAGGAATCACTGCACATGGCTATATGCACTAGTAATGACATTTCGAACATGCTATAAACTTGCCCCGTAAATGCGTAACATCTGTAAACTGGAGCAGGGGGATAACACGTTTTTGGCAATACAGATTTTTATTCTCGCTACTGACAGCATTCCAGATATCCAGATAACCTCTGTGGACGAGGTTGGCTAAGCTCAGGTCAGTCAAAGCTCTTCTCTGTGGACGAGGTTGGCTAAGCTCAGGTCAGTCAAAGCTCTTCTCTGTGGACGAGGTTGGCTAAGCTCAGGTCAGTCAAAGCTCTTCTCTGTGGACGAGGTTGGCTAAGCTCAGGTCAGTCAAAGCTCTTCTCTGTGGACGAGGT
>JACXGM010009134.1:0-27975 GCA_016801145.1 Umbra pygmaea | reverse complement strand
AAGTATTGCAATATTTAATTATAAAATTATCCGTTTTGCTTTCCGGTTTTCTCCATTGGTTTTCTCATTTGCGTATTACATCCACAAGGTGGCGCTTGTTGTGCTGCTTTGTTGTCGTGCATTCAACAGCAAATTCAAATTAAAATGACTTCACCGTCACAACCGCCGGTTGTACACAACGCTCAGTCTTCTTTCAAATGGAAAGTGTGGGTAAGTTTCGGTTTGGATTTTTGTTGATGACCTTGCAGCCAAACGGACTGGAGTCTAGCAGTACACATTTTTGTTTATTTTTCTCAATTTCAGTGAAGCTCTAAATTACTCTTATTTATGATTACTCTCAGGTTCGTGTTACTCTATTCTATTAACCTATTGACGCCTAAAACGCCTGCTAAAAACGCCTATAAAAACCTATGTTATTCTAGGATGAATATTTTTATGTCCTGAGGGTTTTCTGAAAAAATACTAAGAATTAATAACGTCTACCGAAACCTAAGCCTCTGTAGCACATAGAAACATTAAATATAATTAATTTTAAAGGTAAGAATCACAGGATTTATTATGTTATTTATTCATTTTGCCAGTATTTTATTACTATGTATTATGCTAGTTATTCATTATGCCAATATTTTATATATTAACATTATTGTATGTTTTATTATCATCATTATCAACAATCATCACCATAATTATATTACTATTTATTATGCTATCTATTCATATTTTCGTTGTACCGATTCGTTTCCGTCACCAACATGTCCCAAAGCTCATCGGTATAAATACGTTTTGCGGGTGAACTGCTTTGCCTTGCGCGTCAGATAATCCTCTACCACCTCCCTCAGAACTCCTCACTATCTTCCAACTCAATGCCCTCGCTGTCAAAATCCTCTGTCGTAGCCATTTTCAAAAACAAATGCATCTCATGTGTATTTGAATTAATAACTGTGCATTCTATGCTGCACGCATCATAAAAAGGTTGACAAATACAAATTGCTGCGTCGTGCAGTATCCGGTGGGAGACGTAATGTTTCGCTGCGCAGTATCCGTCACATATGAGTAAAAAATGTTTTTTTCGTTATGTGCAGGGAGCTCACCATTCATATGAGAGGTCTCCTATTCAGAGAATAATTACTGTTATGTCCTGTCCTGTAATAAGGTCCTGTGTCCTGAATGTTCAAGGACAACATTTTGGCACTACCCTCCTAAGTTTTTGCACTTCAGTTAATGCATAGATGAGAATGTTCACATAATTAAATGTGACATTGCAGTCTTATTTTCCTCATTTTTTGTAATGCCTTTGAATTATATGGGGGACATGAATCGCAATACATCGCAGAATCGAATCGCAATACTTGCAGTATTGCAATATGTTAAGAATTGCAATGATATTGAATTGTGGCCCGAAAATCGCAATACTATCGAATCGTCACATTTTTGCCAATTCCCACCTCTAATGCCTTGTGAGTTTTAATAAAAACATGATGCAGGCAAACCAGTACTAGTTGCAGAGTTATTGGCCAGGCTATTCCGACCACGCCTACTCGGTGACGCTGCGTTTTACTATTTACTGTGAAACTTAAAGTTCACTAGATCAAACATGGTTCATCACCTGACTTCCAGAGCCAACGTCCAGTACATTAACCAGGTTGCTAACTTCTAAAGAATGATTGAAGACAAAGGTTATTGTGTTGTAACGACCCAACAGATTGAGAAGAGGGTCAGAAAGTCCATGTTGCTTTGCAAGCTGTTTTTTGCTAAAGGATATTCTTTGAAAAATTTGGTTGTTCTGGTCCTGTGAATAGTGGCCAAAAAATTAACGGTCTGTCACCCTTTTCTAGATAATGGGGCTTGTGTTCCATGATGTCCCATCCATCAATACTTGCATTGTTTATCTTTAGAATGTGTTGCACCTGACTGTTCCTGGGCCAGCGATTACTTTCCCACACTCAGTAACTGAAAATACGATAGTGATATCTTAAGGGATGTGAATTAACCTGTTGTCTCGTCTGTTTCCTCTTCTGCCATCACCAGGTGGTGGTGCTGTGGGTGGGAACCAACAATCACGGTCACACTCCAGAACAGATCAGCAGTGGCATCATGGCCATAGTTGAACTCATCAACAACAAGCTACCCAACGCTCACACACTTGTACTGGTTGGTTATTCTTCCTCTGCTATATCTTTTACAAAAGTTAATTAAACCCAATGAAATAGAATGTATAGAAAGGACATTAAACTGTTTAGTGTGGTCATTTGATTAATACGCAACAAAATGGCAATTGTTGTTAGTTGTCACAGTGACAACACGTGAATTGGTTTAATGCAAAAGTAGGCCGCTAGGTCTTTGCAATTGAATGGTACACATAAACATGGCTGCTACTCTGACCATTCTGCTACATTGATTTAAATTGGAATGTCCTTTCTTCCATTCACTTTCTATGATTAAACCATAAACCTATGTTATAACCCAAATCTGTCAACTATCTTTACACTTGGCTCTTCCATCATGACAATATAGTAACTACCATCCACGATTGTTTCCAACACAGGGGCTGTTGCCCAGAGGTAAGATGCCCAACCCCCTGCGGGAGAGAAATGCTCAGGTCAACAAGCTGGTACAGGAGGCTGTCTCCCCCCACCCCCACGCGTCTTTCCTCAATGTTGACCCTGGCTTTGTGCACTCAGACGGCAGCATCTCCCCTCAGGATCTGTTCGACTACCTCCATCTCACCCCGCATGGGTACCAGGCAGTGTGCCAGAAGCTGCACACCCACCTCAAAGACTTGCTGGACAAAATGGTCTAAACTGAAGGCCTAAGAGCAATTGAAGAACTAATGACCAAATGACAGGCTCCCTGCAGTGGTAAACAACCCTGGTTACAGATACAGGCTTTTTAGTACATGCTTATTTACTAGTTAACACACTTTAGTACCGGGTCTGGTTCCAAGACCATTCAAATAATGACCTCATAGATCATGGTTAATGTTTGATGGCTGTAACGGCTGGACCACCAATCTACAGTGAAAAGGCTGTCCAGAACCAGGGTTGGTAACCGGTGCACTAGGCTAACCTATGGGACCATACTGTTCACTTCAACATGCCTGAGGAAAAGACTGCTGGGCACTAGTAAGATCAAATGTCTCACATTACTGCTTAAAAACGTTTGGATTAAGCTGATTTAAAAGAGTATCCCTTTTCCGTTTTATGCTGTAAAACAGATATGCTGCTGCACAATATACCAGATTGGATGTCTTTTGGCTACATATAAAGTAAAATAACTGCTTAACAGAAAGACGGTGAAAATTTGTCCAGTTAGACTATGGTTCAAAATAATGGCTTATTTAGATTCTGCTGTCACAAACAGCATTTCCTGTCTTTTTTTCTTATCTTAATAAAAACAAACTGTGTACAGTCCCATTGAGCTTAATTTAATTATAATTTTACATGCCTGTTAATGTTGTGTTTATACACAGAGACCATGACATTGAAGAGGCATAACTTGGCCAGGTGAAGTTGGCTCCACTATTAATTTAATCACTACATGTTCCGGTATCTGTTTAGCACTGTTTCTTTTTGTTACTTGTTGCTATATGTCCTGAATGCAGGATAGGTATGGTGAATTTGAATCGAATGTTAAGTTGAGACAGCTGTGTATTTGCTTGAATCTAATATGATACCCTGGTCTGTGAATGGATGTGTGGTAGCTACCTTATATTTGCCTGTATTCCAACACTGTCAGTCTACAACAATTACTCTCTATGAAAGGCTGTTTGTATATACTGCTTATGTGGGCCCCTCAGAACTGTGTTGATGTGTTTGTGTCGGTGGTTGTGAAAAAGCTGATACTGTGATGTTGCCATGCATTGCATTAAAACCAATGAAAGCTTTCAGTGTCTATGGACATTCATTTGTGTGGTTTCTAACCACTGAACTGTATCTATGCAATGGCTTTGTAAAGATGTTTTAACAAAATAATGGATTCTACCTTTTAGCTGCTAGCTTGTCAAAATACTGTGAGTGCATTTGATTGCTCAATGTACCCGCTGGCCAGTTCAGCAAGACTGCACACCTACAACACCTAGAAGATTGGGATTGGCAAACAGGTAATACCTGCATGTGATATGCTCTAATCATTTCCAAGTTACCGGTATCTGTAAGTGTTGATTTATGTCTGAACACTGCTGTTTTGTCAAAGATGGTTTTCTACAGTTGGCTCAAATTACTGGCACCCCTGACTGTCAATGCAATATGTAAAGACATAAACATAATTTTAGAGAGAAATTCAAAATGCCAGCATGTGAGAAACACTGTACTGTATTAATGTTGCAATGGAACCAACCAAAATCATACAATTATTTAACACAAAAGCTATTTAATCTAAATCAATGTTTATTTCACCTTTATGTTCCATAACTATTAGCATTCCTTTATTCAGTATTTAGTGCAACCACCTCTGGCAAGGATAATAGCAAGGAGTCTCTTCCTGTAATGTTTGACAAGGTTAAGGAACACATGGAGGGATTTTGGACCATTCCGCTATGCAGATCCTTCACATTCTTGGGTTTGCACTTATCAACAGCATTTTTCAACCTGGCCCACAGGTTTTTGATTGGATTGAGGTCCTAAAAAGGCCATGGAAGCAAGGTTATTATAGTTTTGTTTTTATAAATTAGTTTTTATTTTTTTATTAGTTTTGAAAGTCAACTTTACATTTCAGTGTAATTTCAGTAGCAAACTTTCCAAACAGGTCTAGCTAGTTTTAGTTAGTTTCTATTTTTCAGTTATATTTCTATTTTATTTTTTATATAGTTTCGTTTCAGTTTTAGTGTGAGTTGTTTTAGTTTTTTTTTTAAAGCATCTACAAGTACAGTAAATACATGTATCTAAAATGCAACAGCATTTCACTCTGTATTTGCCTTAGGTAAAACACAAACACATCGGCAGTGTTTTATTGGTTTTATTCAACTACTTAATTGTACAAATGTACTTAATCTAGATAGCTTTTATTTGATGTGATGTGACAGAAAACACAATGGATCCTATTTACAGAAAATCTCTGACAATGTTATACGCAACACAATACAGAGTCTTTATGTATGATAGCTTTCAGGAATCAGTTCCAACACAGAAAGGATTGCATTACACTAGTGTGTAAGGTCTTACTGTCAGGTTAGCTAGGTTACTTTCTGAATGTTATCAGTTACAATTCATGTTCCCTGTCTAACTTTGTCAGCAGAAACTGAACATCTGGATAACCGACACTTGTCTGAATTACCCAAACTCATCTTTTAATTTGCAGTTGCATTAAGATGAGTTTCTAATACTAAGGGAACTTCGAAGAAAACTAAAAATGTGTCCTACTGTGGTCCTCCAGTGGTCTAAAGAATCTGTTTTGCAGATATACTGCTGAATTAGGGGTTTCGAAATGACTCTGCCAGCAAAAACCATAACCACTGTCTCTAGCTAATACTTTGCATGCTATTCCTCTTTGGACAACATGTTAAGTTATTTTCTAAATTAAAAATAAAGAAGTGTATTTATCATAAACTTCACCAAAACTCATTGTCAGCAGCCAATACAGTGGGGCAAAAAAATATTTTGTCAGCCACGAATTGTGCAAGTTCTCCTACTTAAAAAGACGAGGCCTGTAATTTTCATCATAGGTACACTTCAACTATGAGAGACAAAATTAGAAAAAAATCCAGAAAATCACATTGTAGGATTTTTTATGAATTTATTGGTAAATTATGGTGGAAAATAAGTATTTGGTCAATAATAAAAGTTAATCTAAATACTTTGTTATATACCTTTTGTTTGCAATGACAGATTTTCTGTAAGTCTTCTGTAAGTCTTCACAAGGTTTTCACACACTGTTGCTGGTATTTTGGCCCATTCCTCCATGCAGATCTCCTCAAGAGCAGTGATGTTTTGGGGCTGTCTCTGGGCAACACTCAAATCAACTCCCTCCAAAGATTGTCTATGGGGTTGAGATCTTGTGACTGCCACTCCAAGACCTTGAAATGCTTCTTAAGAAGCCACTCCTTCGTTGCCAAGGCGGTGTGTTTGGGATCATTGTCATGCTGAAAGACCTAGCCACGTTTCATCTTCAATGCCCTTGCTGATGGAAGGAGGGTTTCACTCAAAATCTCATGATACATGGTCTTATTCATTCTTTCCTTTACACAGATCAGTCATCCTGGTCCCTTTGCAGAAAAACAGCCCCAAATCATGATGTTTCCACCCCCATGCAGTAGGTATGGTGTTCTTCGGGTGCAACTCAGCCTTCTTTCTCCACCAAACATGACAAGTTGAGTTTTTAGCTAAAAGTTATTTTTTGGTTTCATATGACATTCTCCCAATCCTCTTTTGGATCATCCAAATGCTCTCTAGCAAACCTCAGATGGGCCTGGACATGTACTGGCTTAAGCAGGGAGACACATCTGTCACTGCAGGATTTGAGTCCCTGGCGGCATAGTGTGTTACTGACAGTAGCCTTTGTTACTTTGGTCCCAGCTCTCTGCAGGTCATTCACTAGGTCACCCCGTGTGGTTCTGGGATTTTTGCTCACCATTCTTGTGATCATTTTGATCCCACAGTGTGAGATATTGCGTGGAGCCCCGTATAGAGGAAGATTATCAGTGGTCTTGTATGTGTTCCATTTTCTTATAATTGCTCCCACAGTTGATTTCTTCACACCAAGCTGCTTACCTATTGCAGATTCAGTCTTCCCAGCCTGCTGCAGGTCTACAATTTTGTTTCCGGTGTCCTTTGACAGCTCTTTGGTCTTGGCCATAGTCGAGTTTGGAGTGTGACTGTTTTAGGTTGTGGACAGGTGTCTTTTATACTGATAACAAGTTCAAACAGGTGCCATTAATACAGGTAACGAGTAGAGGACAGAGGAGCCTCTTAAAGATGAAGTTACAGGTCTGTGAGAGCCAGAAATCCTTGTTTGTAGGTGACCAACTATTTATTTTCCACCATAATTTACCAATAAAGTTAAATCCTACAATGTGATTTTCTGGATTTCTTTTCTCATTTTGTCTCTCAGAGTTGAAGTGTACTTATGATGAAAATTACAGGCCTCTCTCATCTTTTTAAGTGGGAGAACTTGCACAATTGGTGGCTGACTAAATACTTTTTTGCCCCACTGTATATGTGATAATAAGCCTACCTGTAGACTTTTTGTAGCAGAGTTTTAAAGATCCTCATAAATCAAAGTCAATGGGCAGGGTGCTTGTTGCCTTGCCTTTCTTTCTAACACATCCTAATATATTCCATGTAACATTATTTAGAATCCATATGAACGGGACCAATATGATACATTAAACCTCTAGTTCCTACTATTGTTTGCAAAGATGCTTCCATAGTATATTATGGAACAAAGATTTTAGATGCTAATTTAAATATATTCATACTCTGTTTGAATCATACAAAAAACACAGAAAGGAAACCTGATATCTGCTCTTCACTTGAAATCCACATTGGTATTTACACACCCGTATTTGCACTTGAACACTTAAATATTTTATTTATCAACCTGCACAACTGTTGGTTGTGAAACACCAACAATATGTATGGATAGAAATCATGTTGCATGTGAATTACCTTTTACATTTATCATGCTGAATTAAAGAACAAAAAACTAAAACTGAAGATATTTCACCAGTAATTTTATTTTAGTTAGTTTCGTACCTAACTTTACTAGTTTCAGGTAGTTTTAGTTTTTCACAAATCTATCGTAACTTGTTTTATTTCAGTTAACGATAATTTTTTTTAATTGATAGTTTCAGTCTTAGTTTTAGTTAACTATAATAACCTTGCATGGCAGAACATTGATTTTGTTACTGAACCATTTCTGTGTGGATCTTGAGGTATGTTTTGGGTCATTGCCTTCTTCATAGACTTCTGGCAGATGCAACCTGCCATTAATTATGCCATCAATCTTGACCAGTTCCCCTGGACCCATAGAGTTAAAACAGCCCCAAAACATCATTGACCCATCACTATATGTCACCGTGGGTATGAGGTGCTGCTCCTTGTATGCATCTCTGTTTCGACGCCAAAGATTCAGATGCTATATCTGACCAAAACTTTCAATTTTGGTCTCATTTGGTCTCATAATTTAAATGACGTTTGGCAAACTCCAAGTACTTGTGTCTGTGTCTTGGGGTCAGAAAGGGCTTTCTTCTGGCAATCCAGAACATGAGAGTGGTAGGCCAGATGCCCATGGGCTTTCATCACCCGTAGGGATATTTCCTTGTCTATACACACCAGATTAGATCTGAGTGGCCCTCCCACTGTATTTTTGGTTAAGGCGCCTTGTTTGTGTGCCAGTTAGTTAATGTGTATTGTAGGTAGTTTAGACAGGTTAGGGGTGGGGTTTATAAATATTTACTTTCTTTACTTTGGGTTCCGCTCAGCCTCTTCTCCCAAAATTATTATTGACATTTAACGTGGCTACAATAAAAGCCTCACTTTATACGGTAACCTGTATACAGTCTCTGTGTCCTTGCTCGCACCTACCACTTTTGCTGACCTCAGGGTGTCTTTTGCAGTTGGTTTGACATCCCACTCCCCTCCTGGGGAGCAGTGCATAACAGCGTCCTCTACCCAAGAGATTTTCAACTGTTCCAAATCTTTTGAATTTTTTAATAATTGCCCTGACAGTGCTCAATGGTATATTAAATTGTTTGTGGCTCTTCTTGAAGCCGTTACTAGATTTATGAATGTCTCTGACTATCTCTATTTTGAACTGCCAGCTCTTTTGTTTTCTTTATGGTGATGGATGAAAAAGGGATATTGCATGCATGTTATTACTCATTTTTATACCCTAGTGGAACAGGAACTGATGTAAATACTGTAGTTCTTTAAGACTTAGATCAGTGGTCCTCAAACCTCTCCATGGTGGGCCTAGTGGGAGAAACACACTGGGGAGAAACCACTAAGACATGAAACACAGAACTAAACACACTGGGGACATTGTGACACAGCCCTCCATCTAAGGAGTGACACCTGGCGCAACAATCCTACAGAAACACAACAACATAACAAAACAGGACCAGGCGGGGGCCCGGTAGGTGGAGGGCAGGACAGCCTGGCAGGGAAAAGGCAACAGGAGAGCCCGGGGGCGGCCATGTTGGTATTTTTAGTTTTTCTGTATAATTGTATTATTTATATTTTTTACTGAATTGTTTCTGCATTGCCAGTCAGGGGTGTCAGTAATTTTGGAGTCCACAGTGCATTGTATCGACCTACATTGTATGGTTAGTTTGGCACTGTCTGTTCTCAATAGGTAGGAATATTTATCTGTCAGTACTGTACAGATTCAAACATGCCCAGAAAAGTAACATGAAGAGACAGTCTTTAAAAGCCCTCTTGTGTGTGTCCTGACTGGGGGGTATTGTGTTGAGCAGGTCTTCAGGGTGATCATTGGCATGAAGATAAATGATTCAGCCAGTCCTGCGTAGCCTTCATGACAGAGTAGACAGGACCCTAAAACCATGACTGATTGCTGGGTTCTGACTGAAATGCTGTGAAAGAATGTAAGAGAACATAAATCGTGTCTTACATGGCCTTTACGGTTACTTGACCTGTAGACACAAAGGAAGCTTTTATTTCCTACTTGCCTTGGTTGGCTGGAGGAATACTTGATATTGATCTCAATGTTTGGGATTAAAAATATTCTGAATGTTATTTATTTGGCTCTGAAAACAAACTGTAACTTTTGGTCATGAGCCAGAGAGCTGAAGCATGTTTGGCTGCAGATAATGTACTTGGCTAATGTGGTCCAGTATCTTGATCGCACTTCTTTTCATCCTTTCCATTGATTGGTCCATGAAATATATTGAGCCATGGGGTGGGTGTAGTAGGACACGCTTCACACGAGATACATATAAATGTCATCCAAGGCTGAACCAGGCATGTGTGTTTTATATGAGACTTTAGTAACTGAAGAAGTTAGTTTACATACAGTACATAGGCAGTGTGGCCATCAGAATGGGACTAAAGAAGCTCTTGCTGTTTTTCTGTATATTGGCATTCACTGCTCCAGGGCGAGGTACAGTACACTACTGAATTAATAATAATAATAATAATAATAATAATAATAATAATAATAATAATAATAATAATAATAATAATGAATTATTCATTTGATTTAGTCAATCCTATGAGAAAACTAGTTGTAAAACTATCTGTTCATGAAGCAATTTATATGTGAAGTGATTTTTTCTTCAGTTTTTTTGTGTTTTATGATGTTGTAGACATTCATGTCCAATCAACTATCAATTTTTCTCTCCTCTACGAAGGGATTCCTGGAACTGATGTACAAATCTTGAGTGGTAGTTCAGGTGCAACCAAAGTGGATAACCCAGAGCCGGACGTTCTCCAGATCAGCAACCGTAACAGGCTGTGTGAGTGTAAAAATGGTAAGTGGTGAGAGTTGTTACTCTTTTGTGTCTGGGAGCCTGTGGTTGATGCACATTGGCCATCATCACCTTGCAACTCCCTCGTAGTTCTGGCCCCTGCAGAGTTAATGGCCGTTGGCATGTGGATTAGTGTATTGAATAAGGGTATTGATTTGTTTTTACCCAACAATTCTGGCATGCTGTTTCTGATAACAAATGAAAATTAGGGGTGGTTTGTAATTAATCTACACCTAGAACAGGAGGAAACAGAAGCCAGGGAGACAGGTAGAGGAAGACAGAGAGGAAGGGCACAAACGAGATCACAAATGAGAATGACTTTCTTTAACTAAAATGTGAATTCATTGTTTCATGCATTTAGATAATTGAAAAACAGTGTTTAAAAAACAGAACATTTGTTTAGTTGTAGCTCTGCCAGAGGCTACAGTTTAATAAAACAAACCAAACATATAGTATTCTTAATGTATATCAAATATACAGTATATAAAGTACATCTGAGAAGTATTTACAGCACTTCACTTTTTCTGCCAACATTTTTTAAAATCATTATTTCCGTCAAAATTCTACAAACAATACCACATAATGACAATGTGAAAGAAGTATGTTTGAAATCTTAGCAAATTTTTAAAAAATGAAAAAAGCACATGTATTGGTACATAAGTATTCACTGCCTTTGCTGTGACACTCAAACTTGAGCTCAGGTGTATCCTGTTTCCACTGATAATCCTTGATATGTGTCCACAACCTGAATGAAGTCTACCTGTGGCAAATTTAGTTAATAGGTGTGTGGATTTCCAAATCATGTCCAGTCTATATTATGTCCCACAGTTAACAGTGCACGTCAGCAGAGGCATTCTTAACATAGAGGCATAGGTAGGCGGCTGCTTGGGGCCCCCTACCAGCAGTCTTAGTAGGGGGGCCCCAACCAACCTAAAGCCCATTATCATCATGAACACTTCAAAAGCATAGTCAATTGTATTAATATTTTTAAGAAATATGTTGAAATGTTGAAGTAGTAGTTTAAGGTGATCTGTCCCTACACATACACCCAAAACCTTATTATGCTGTCAACACGGACTCTGATTTTCCTTTTCAATATAATAGCGCTCGTAATTCATTGAATCATTATTAATTTATTGCATAGATAATGTGTCCATTTTAATGTGTTGATAAAATTTGTCTATTGTTGGATAAAACAGACTCTAATGAATGTTTTTCAAATGTAATTGTTTTTTCACATGAGACACTGACAATATATTCAATCAAATTTTGTGTACAACAAATACAACATATTTGTTACTGTTTTTAATTTAAAAGTTATTAAAAACATAATATGTTTTTGCTATCACATGCTCGTATTTTTCTTTACACATAATACAATTGCATCTGGTTACAATTTACTAGCTTTATAATGAATTAACAATGATTATTGTAATGAAGTAAAACGAGCGCTATTGTTTTGAAAGGAACAAAAATCAGAGTTTGCGTTGCTGGAAAAATTGCTGCCAGGCTCTGCATACACCCCTTACTTTCACATTGAAATGGACTAGTCCATAATGGTGCACGGCGTAAAAGATAAACACACAGTGGCAGGAGGACTGGGAAGTACACAAACAGAGACAGAGCAAGACGAGCAAGATGAAAAGACGCTGCCAAAGATGACAAAGTTTTAAAGGCTACTGTTGGGGATACAGACAGGATAACAACCTACCAAGCTCTGAACATGCTGCTACAGCAACAGCAGCTAGCTGTGAAGTGGCGCTAGGTGAGGATAACATTAACCAAGACAATGAAGAGGACATCACGTTGTTGCCGCCTGCCGTCACCAACACTGTTATCGACGTTGAAACCGATGAGGTGGAAGAGTTGTCCATTGATGGCCTTTTTGACACTGATGATGACGATGATGGGTTCTATTGTGACTAGTCTGTGTAGTGCTACACTTTGTGTTCTCTGCTTTCCATCTTCATTTTGGAGTAAAGAAGTGTATGCAGGGTTTAAAAGGGAAGGTTTTTTTCTCTACAACCTTTACTTCCCCATAGAATAGCTTCACCTATGGAGCTAAAAGAGTCTCAATAAAGATAAGACCTTTTCACATATGCACACACAGGATTCATACATGCACACACAGGATCCATACATGCACACACATGATTCATAAATACACACACAGGATACACAAATGCACACACAAAATAAAAAAACCACAGAAGATTCACAAATGCATAAAAAATTCATAAATACACACACAATTCAGAAAGGCAAACAAAATTTACAAATGCACACAAGATTCAGAAATGCACAGGACAATATTCAGAAATGTATTTCTGATGCACACACAAATATATCTTGATTTACAAACTGCTTGCGGTCTGTGAACGTATGTGAATGTAAAAGAGGAGGAACATTTTGTTTGGAGGGCACAGTGTGGCCATTACTAATGCCAAAAAAGCGTTGGAGTGGCAAAAGTTTGCAGACACTATGAATGCAGCCTGAGAGTCGGACCATGGGCGAAATAAAAAAATTGGTCAGACATCAAAGTCGATGCCAAAAAGCGTGTAGCGCTTCATCGCTAAAGTCTGCCATGGTTGGGGGAAGATTAGTTAAATTAGTGAGCAACATGTCTGCATCATACATAAATTATTTGGATATTGATGGAATGAAAATGCTCACGATAAATGACAGCAATTTCTTTCTCATTCGGTGCCCTTATGGCAACATGAGTGCAGTCAATAGCACTGATACATTTGGGAAACCGAAAATAGCTGCAAATTGTGGTTTTGTGTTTGCCTGTTCACCGGCGTTGTACGGAAACTTAATGTAGGCTAATTATGCGACAAGCCTATTATACCTAAAACGTCTGGTATAACCCGGCTAGGGTTGGCTGAGATAACCCTGACCTCTCAGCCAATTCCCTGTGGAAAGTGCCAGTCGTCAGAAATCCTGTTATTATGAAAGGTGCCACTAAATAAAATGCACTATTAGGCTATTATTATTATTATCTTCTAACAGCGCAAGATCAGCCATTGTGCGTCAATAAGCATTGCGATGGAATGGCTTTTATAACCATTCATTTGGTTATATAATAATCCATTTGGTTATCCATTATAACCATCCATTATCAGACAGTATCTGATAATCTACAGATGTCGGTAGTAATCTAATTGTAAATGGGAAATAGTTCTGGGTAAATGGAATTTTTTGCACCTTTCAAAATGGTTAAGACATGCTGTGATGGAACACATTTAAAAATGAAATGAACTCTACGCATATAAATGATTCTGTAGCTGATGACGACATATACTAGAAAACTACTTTACCCAATGGAAAATAATGACTATCTATTTATTATCTTTGTATCTATCTATCTTTGTATCTATCTATCTTTGTATCTATCTATTTATCGATTTATATATATCTATCTATCATAATCTATTTGTCTTTCTGCTCCACTGTAACATCCGGCCCATGGTGGGCTGGGATAAGGGCTCCTTTTGTCTCTTGTGTATATGTCTCCCTTGTGGTATTCAGTGTCTCTAGTGTGCTTCCTCATGTGTTGTGTTATGGCTCCCTCTTGTGTCTGTGTTTGAGCAGAAGGCCTCAAAGCCACAAAGCCACAAGGACTCAAGGCTTCAGTAGAACTGTTGGGAGTAAACAGGCCTGAAAGCCTCATTGTTTAAGGAGTTCTGGGTTCCGTGCCACCAAGTGCATTATGGGATGTATCTGCTAAGGACATCTGAGAGCACGTGTACACACGTGTGAACACATTAACATAAATTAACATAAAGGGTTGACCAATTACATCATGGTTTGAAATAGTGACAGTCAATGGTTGAAAAGGTCACGAGGTTGATCAGGGCCGCCCTAGTAATTATCATATGGGTGGGAATAACTGATAAGGGTTCATATAAAATGGCTGTACAACCTTGATGTCTCTGGTATTCTTCTGGTATTCTTTGGGTTATCTGATGCTGAAGATGCTCTGCTTTATGTTTGCTCAATAAAGTATTTTTGGATCATAAGAACTGCTGTATGGAATAATTCTTTGAACTTGGAGAACAGATATTTCTCCATCGTATAAGGATTATTTTCCACTACACAAGCTTGTAGCATCATACTCAAAATGACTTGAGGCTGCTGCCAAAGGTGCTTCAGCAAAGTATTGAGCAGAGGTTGTGAATAATTATATACATGTGCTTTTTTCATTTTTAAAGCTACATTGTGTCTTTTTTGTTGTTGATTCTTAGCAAAAACCCCTTTGTTCTTTCAAAAATCTGTGCTCATTAATGTGTAATTACTTCCACCAATTAATCAAAGTATTTTTGTAAGTATAGAATCTTCCATTCAGAATACATGCATGGTGCCGCTTGAAATGCGGCATGCATATTACGCCTCCATCTTTAAAATACATTAGCCAAAGAGGGACATACCTAGAAATTCAAGCTCTGCCTTTCGCGCTTTTACACTAGTGGCCCAGTGATGAATGCCAGAGGGTGATTACTCACGACTGCTGGCAGATTTCAAAGCTATACACTAGGCAAGAACATTCGCCTGGCAACACGAACCCGGATTTTCTGTTTCAAAATTATTGCGCTCGTAATTCATTACAATAATCATTGTTAATTCATTGCGTAGTTAGTGTCCATGTTCATGTTTTGCTAAAATTAGTATTTTGTTAGATAAAACGGACTCTAGTGAATGTTTTTCAAATGTAATCATGTTTTCACACAAGACACTGATAATTTATTCAATCAAATTGTGTGTACAACATATTTGTTACTGTTTTTATTAAAACATGTTAAATTATTATTTTTTACTATCACATGCTCCTATTGTTTCTTTACGCACAATACAATTGCATTGTGTTACAATTCACAGGCTATATAATGAATTTACAATGATTATTGCAGTGGTCCTCAAACCCTTCCATGGAGGGCCTAGTGTATGCTGGTTTTTGGTGTTTCCCTTCAATTAGAGCATAATTAGGACCTAGACTCCCAGGTGACGGGAGATCCTAAGCAATTAGTGAGCTACTCCATCAGGCTTGTACAAGGTAAAAGCGAAAACCTCCATACACTAGGGCCTCCGTGGAAGGGTTTGAGGACCACTGGATTATTGCAATTAATTAAAACGAGTGCTATTGTTTCGAACGAAAAAACTATTATCCAAGTTTTGTGTTTCTGGCTAAATACCTGGATGGGCTAGAATGGTATTCAGTTGCTTGTCATATACAATTTCACTACTAGATGGGAGCAATTCTTACACAATGCAGCTTTAATAAAGTTGCTAAGATTTCAAACAGACTTCTTTCATATTGTCATTATGGGGTATTGTTTTTAGAATTTGTAGGGTAATAATGAATTTAATCAATTTTGGAATAAGGGTGTAACATAACAAAATGTGGAAAAAGTGAAGCGCTGTGGATACTTTCCGGATGCACTGTATATAAAGCGATCAACCATAACATTATGACCACCTGTCTAATATTGTGTAGGTCCCTCTTTTGGCTTCAAAACAGCAGCCCCATATGCAAGAAATTGATATGCACTGTGTATTTTTACACCTTATTAAAACCAGCATGAACCTTTTCAACAATTTGAGCTACAGTAGCTTCAATCGGGCAAACAAAGCCCAGCCTTCGTTCCCCACATGCATAAATGAGCCTTGGCCACATGACCCTGTCGCCAGTTCACCGCTTTTCTTTACTTGGACCACTTTTGTTAGGTAATGACCACTGCATACTGGAAACACTCCACAAGAGACCTTAAGCTTGCCCATTTTTCCTGCTTCTAAATTTTGTCCTCAAAGTTGAAGTGAGGTATTAGCTTTAGCTAGGGCGGAAACCTAATGATACTAAGGGTAATTCCATTTTTTGTGTCACTTAGGAAGGAGAGAAGAGTGGGTCCAGGTTTGCCCTTGCAAGGTGATTGCTAAACCCAATCGCAAGCAAATGAAATCTTGTAAGTAGCCTTGTTTTTCATTAAAACTGTGAACTATTATAAAGTTACTACATTACTCTTTGCAATGGATCTCAAAAATCATATATTTCTCTGACTGCCTTTTTGCCATACACACATTCTCTTTGTAGCTCAGTGCCAAAAGAAAGCATCCAAGAGATGTCCAAAGAAGATGAAAGGACCAAATAAGTCAAATGTTGACCAAGGCAAAAACATAATAAGTATGCCAATCTAAGGAATGTACCATTGTATTGTATCCGTGTATTGACATTTCATGTTGTCACTCATGCAATGGGTCTTTTAAAAAATATAAGTTGATAATATAATTACGGTATACTCCTGAATAATAGACATTTTTATAATAATACACATTTAATTTGGGTTCCAAGCTTTAACTACAATGTGCTTAATAAGTCATAAGTGTAGAATATGTATCATGTAGAAAGAGAGGACAGCAGAGAGGACAGCAGAGAGGACAGCAGAGAGGACAGCAGAGAGGACAGCAGTTTATCAAGTACAATTAGGAAAATGGTTGTGAAAGGTTTTTCTAATTATTATGTTTTCATTAGATACTTTTTTTTCTTGTTTCGTTCCAGTCTATATACATTAAATCAACATTTGCAAATATTCCTTGTGTTATTAATTTTTGTTTTGTTTAAAAGTCATCTATTCCCATATCTCTATTACTTATAAACACAATTGTTGGATAAAGGACTGTAAATAAGCATCATTGTGTTGGTCTACACCATATCTTTACATTGGTTGGTCCATTGTGTTGGTCTACACCATATCTTTACATTGGTTGAATTTGCAGGAATTCCCCTATGATTGAAATAACTGTTTGTTATTAATAAAGAACATATAATCACTGTTGGGAAAACACCTTTAGGAATTGAACAAATGTCGTTGTTTTCCTGATTTGCTACCATATATTAAAACATCAGAAGACATTTTGAGATTAAATAAATTGGCACCCGAAAGCAGTGATATAACAGCAAAATCACGTCTCCTCCATCTGAGGATGTGCAAAAACTAAGCATATGTAAAACCATATTTTAATACTACTACCAGTAAAAGTAGTGATTCTTTGAAATCCTTAGTTATAGGTTAAATGTAATTTGTGTTACAGACACATCTCAGGAAGGGAATAAGAAGGGAAACATACAGTACAGTCCAATGGAGGCTGGTGAGCCTTAATTGAGGTGCATGGGCTCATATTTGGACTGGAGTAAATGGAAGGGAGCACTTTAATCCAAGTATGAAATACAATTCCATTCCCTTCATTAATATAACCCCATTCTCCTCAATTTAATTTCACCGGCCTCCACTCTTACACCCAGCTCCACAATTATTGGCCTGTTTGATAAACATGAGCATAACATACTGTATGAAACAAACACAAAGACTGAGCTTCCTTCTATGAACAAGATACTTATACTGATACTTATTCTATTGAATTTACAGGCGCCCAATCTGCACACAAGGAGTCCCTGGAGAGCAATGTAGCACGGTATATAATCTGACTTCTCGATCCCAAATCCCAGGCAGCACTATGCCAATTTGTGCTGTCTAGTGCTGGGGGTTCGGGCAGTCAGAGATGTCATTGTCAGGCTTGAACCACTGACTATCATAACGCAGTGACACACCGTTTATTATTTCTGTTGTTTTTTGTTTTTTTCTCTCTTTCCTACAAAACCTCAAATGGACAGGTGTTGAAAATTAGCAAGTGAGCTAAACCACTTAAGCAATACATCTGGTTTGTCCAATGTTACTGTGATGTCCATGTCAAATAAAGCCAAAACAAACATGCAGACCTGTTTTAATCATGTTTATCTTTGTAAGCACTTTGAGTAGATTCATACCATCTTTGGACACATTTTGGGATATAATTAACCCTTAAGTTATTATTAGTCATTAAATCATGTCTTTCTTTTTTTTTAATTAGTAAAAATATATATTTTTTTATTTTCTTTACATACAACATAGCTCAATATCTGTATAATTTATTAGATAGTCTTTTAAGCTTGTTTTTATCAAGGATACTAATCATTTTGAAACTGACTGTAAAACTAGAAACTGATTTAGACACCTGAGAACAAGATGCTTGCCCCTTCACTGTCCATGTTAAAGAGCTCTTAGATTTTTTAAATAATAGGTTTACAGAGATGATTGACATAGCATAAACCCTAACAGTAATGTTAAGGGTAGAGACTGAGACCCCTCCCATCTAACTTCTTATCAACTCTCCCTACAATATTAAACATTGAGCTTTATAAACTCTGTCATGGTTGCAAGATGCACTTATTGTCCATTTTCACATTAGTGAGCTGAATCAGTTTGGGTAGAGAAAAGGAGGATTGACTCGCAGTCAGCAGGCGAGCGGTGTGCTTTCTTCAGTGGTTGGTTAATCAAAGCGAAGAGACAAAGCTATTAAAAGCATCAGCATCAACCCAAAACTGCACTGAATTGGAGGAGCAGGCGAGGGTTCTAAAAGGGCAACAGAGATGAGAGAAGAGGGGACACGGTTTAGGAGAAATGTACATATATATACAGTTGAAGTCAGATGTTTACATACACCTTAGCCAAAGACATTGAAATTTAGTTGTTCACAATTCCTGAAATTCAGTCCTAGTAAAAATGCCCTGTCATAGTTCAGTTAGGATCACCACTTTATTTTTGGAAAATAGCAGAGAATGATTTACAGTGCCTATAGAAAATGTTCATACGCTGTCAAAATCCTTACCTTGTGTCACATTACACCCTGGAAATTAAAATAAATGAAAAAAAAAATTGCCAGCTGCATTACACATTATAACCCTCGACATCAAAGTGAAAATAACATTTACAAAAATTCTGAACAATTCTTAAACTTTTAAGAATATCTGGTTTGGATGTGACAAGCCCCTTAGAGTAACCATTATAAACTTGCTCAGGCACAACAAGTCACTTCCCAGATCACACACCATGCTATTTTCGCACCACTTCACAGCAAATGTAGCGGTTTTGATTACTTCATAAGAAAACCAGCTGTTCCATGATGAGTCCATTGCTAGTATTGCATGGCAATGAAAAGAATTCACCATGGTTGGAAAAATGTTTTCAAAAGGGCTCCGGGAGAAAGTTGTGGAAAGGCATAAGTTTGGAGAAGGATACAAAAATATTTCAAAGTCTTTAACTATCCCTTGATCAGGTAAGCTAGCAAGAGGCCATTGGCAACTGTAAAGGACTTACCAGTCCTTATGGCTGAGATTGGTCAGTCTGTGCATGTGACAACAATCTCACAATCTTTACAGAAAGCTGGCCTGTATGGCAGGGTGGCAAGAAAGAAGCCTCTTCTGAAAAAGGGCCACACGTTGTCTCATTTCTGCTTTGCAAACAAACACTTGGAAGATTATAATGCTAGGTGGCAAAAGGTTTTATGGTCAGATGAGACCAAGATTTAACTTTTTGAACTGAACTGCAAGTGTTATGTTTGGTGAAAACGAAACACAGCACACCACGCAAAACACACCATACCTACTGTGAAGCATGGTCGTGGCAACATTATGTTGTGGGGGTGTTTCTCTTCAGCTGGGATTAGGCAATTGGTTAGGATTGAAGGATAAATGGATGCAGCCAAGTACACCCAAATTCTTGTAGAAAACCTGTGTCCCTCTGAACATTAGCGGGGGGGGGGGTAGCATTGCCTTAAATTTGTTTAACTTGAGTCAAAGATTTTGGATAGCCTTCTGCAAGATTACCACACTATTTCATTTTACCATTATTTAACCAGGTAAATTGAATAAGTTCTTATTTACAGCAACGACCTGGGAGCAGCTAGGGTAAAGTGCATTGCCCAAGGACACAATGACATTTGGCACAGTAGGCAATCAAACCAGCAACCTTCTTACTACAAGTCTGCCTTCCTAACCACTGGGTAACCTTCTGACTACAAGTCTGCCTCCCTAACAACTAAGCCATCTGCACCCCAATAAATCAGGTAGATTTTGGCTATGTTGCCCTTAAGCCATTTTGCCACAATTTTGGAAGTACAGTATGCATTACTGTCAATTTGGAAGACTCATTTGCAACCAAGCTTTAAATTCCTGAATGATGTCTTGAGATGTTGCTTCAACATAATTTACATAATTTTCCTTTCTCATGATGCAATCTATTTTGTGTACCAGTCCCATCTGCAGCAAAGCCCCCCCAAAACATGATGCTCCCACCCCAGTGCTTCACGGTTGGGATGCTGTTCTTGAGCTTGCAAGCCTCCCTATTTTTCGTCCAAACATTACAATGGTCATTATGGCCAAACAGTTACATTTTTGTTTCATCAGACCAGAGGACATTCCTCCAAAGAGTATGATATTTGTCCGTATGTGCCACTTCAAATGGTAGTCTGGCTTTTATATGGCAGTTTTGTAGCAGTGGCTTCCTTAATGAGCACCCTTTCAGGTTATGTTGATTTATAAGTCAATTTACTTTGGATATAGATTCTTTTGTACCCGTTTCCTCTAGCATCTTCACAAGTTTTGATGTTGTTCTGGGATTTATTTGCACTTTTCACATCAAAGTACATTCATCTCTAGGAGACAGAGCGTATTACCTTCCTGAGTGGCATGACAGCTGCATTGTCCAATGGTGTTTATACTCGTATATTATTTTTTCTACAGATGAACGAGGTACCTTCAGCCATTTGGCAATTGCTTCCAAGGATCAACCGGACTTGTGAAGGTCTAGTTTATTTTTCCTGAGCTCTTGGCTGATTTCTTTTGATTTTTCCATGATGTCAAGCAAAGAGGCAATAAGATTGAAGGTTGGCCTTGGAATCTTTCCACAGGTACACTTCCAATTGACTCAAATTATGTCAATTAGCCTATCAGAAGCTTCCAAAACCATTACATAATTTTCTGGAATTTTCAAAGCTGTTTAATGTCACAGTGAACTTAGTGTATGTACATTTCTGACCCAGTGAAATTGTTATATATAGAAGTATAAGTGGAATAGTCTGTCTGTAAACAATTTTTGGAAAAATTACTTGTGAAATGCACAAAGTAGATGTCCTAACCGACTTTACAAAACTAGTTTGTTAACATGACATCTGTGGGGTGGTTGGAAAATTAGTTTTAATGACTTCAACCTAAGTATATGTAAACTTATGACTTCAACTGTGTTGTTGTTGATTTAGGTTCCACCAACTTCAGCAACTTCTTTTATTCAATTTTCTGAATAATGAAAGTGTTTGCACCTCAAACATGCCAAAATGACACTTAGAGACATTTGATTATGCAGTTCACTACCGCAACCTAGACACTTACCAGTGAAATCCAGACTGATGGTCTTGGACATTTTGATTTTGGTCACAGAGTTCGTGGCCACACAGGTGTAGTTTCCAATGTTCTTTACGGACTTGTCTACAACCAGCAAAGTACCAGGTTTTAGGAGTGATTGGTTGTTGAATTTCCACTGGTATTCGCTAGCTGGCTGAGAGTTTGCTGAGCACGTCATTGTGTATTTGAATCCTGTACCATTATTTGTTGGGCCTTGGAGAGAGATGTTCACTACCAGAGGGCCATCTGCAGAAAAAAGTTCACAAAGGGGGTTATAAAAGTAGCACATGAACTACATTCTGAGGGAACTATGAACGTATGAGAGGGTCAATTACATTTCGTAGGGAACTAAATGTAACACTTGAATAACGTTAAATATGAACACTGAAGATCATGACGTAGCATGTAAATAGCGTAGATTTTGCTAGGGCGAAGGTCGGGGATTGTGGACGGAAGTATAAATCCGAGACTTGCATGCCAGCGACTTGCACACACTGTGTGTGTTTTGTTCTCATTGCTTGTGTGACAAAGACAGGTGAGTTTCCATTTTTTTGTAATGTTAACCCTATCCTAAATCCTTAACCTCAGTAACCTCATGCCTAACCTTAACTGTTAGTTTGGTCATACCTAACCTTAACTCTGAATGTTGCAATATAATTTCGAACACTATGGAATGTTCTCGCATGTATCCGCTGAATGAAATGTGCAGGTGCAACGTAATAGAAGTACAATTATAGTTTAATAGCAAAACGTGCAGCTGAAACGTAAAAACACCCTAAATATGTTGGCATATAACGTCGTTCAGATTTTCAAGCTGTATTTTGGGAGAAATTCTGAGATTGGAGGGTTGGAGAGCTTATAACACTGCTGTGTTTTCTACTGTGTTAATACTAAGAGACGGACAAGTAGTTTTTACACATAAGGCATTTAAAAGAACTTTGCTAACAATTTAGAGAATAACTTCTTCCGCATATGTAGTGTCCTCCATAAGTATTAGGAAGATAATATCAGAATTGTTATTTTGTTGTACACTCAAGACATATAAAAATATGAATCAAAGATGAATATGAAGCAACAGTACAGATTGTCACCTTTTATCTCTCTCTGTTTCAATGCATATACAGACAGGTGACCATTTAAAGGAAAACCATCAATAAATGAGTGAAGGATTGTAACAAATGCAGATGCTTTAAGGGGCATTTTCCTGGCAGGGTTTGTGTCCACTTGTCCCCTTAGAGTGAAGGGTAAATGCAAATCATTACAAAGATATTCTGAGTGATCACCTTTATGAATCTCATGCTAAGAAGTCACTAGATCTTAACCCAACTGAACACCTATGGGAGATTATGGACTGACGTATTAGACATCGCTCTTCATCTCATATTAGACGTCTTAGACATGTCTACAGTAGAGTTCCAGAGACTCATACAATCAATTCCAAAGTGAATTGTTGTGGTGTCTTGTGGTAGCCCAGCACATTCCTGAGACACTTTGTGTTGGTTTTCCCCTTAATTTGTCACCCATCTATATGTTTTTCAACATTTCCAGACCCCATTTTATCTGAGCATGTGTAATATGACAATTTAACGTAATATAGCAAATCTCTTGCATGCAGTCTGCAACACATTGACGTCACCAAACCTTTGGTATCATGCTTCGATGTGCTTTGACAAGCCTTTACTGCAGCAGTTTTGAGCTGTTTTCTTCATTTGGGGAGTTTCTAACTTCAGTTTCTGCTTCAGCAAATTAAATACATTTTCAATCAGACTTTAATCTGTGTATTGGCAGTCTAAAACATTCTACCTTTTGCCCCTGATGAACTACTTGGTTGCATTGTCAGGGTGTTTTGAGTTATTGAACTGTTGCATTGTAATACATTTGATGAATGTGTTATGAATGACTCATACATGTTTAATACAATGCATTAAAGAACATTGATTACAATTAAAATAAAGGGTTACCCGGACAGTTTCTTATTGCTATAATATACACAATATATTGAAAAGTATGTGGGCACCTGACCATCACACCCATATGAGTTGTTAAACATCCCATTTCAAAACCATGGACATTAATATGGAGTCCCCCCACCTTTGCGGCTATAACAGCTGTCACTCTTCTTGGAAGGCTTTCCACAAAATATTGGAGTGTGTCTGTGGGAATGTGTGCCCATTCAGCCAAAAGAGCATTTGTGAGGTCAGGCACTGATATTTGACGAGAAGGCCTGGCTTGAAGTTGGCTTTCCAATTAATCCTAAAGGTGTTCAGTGTAGTTGAGGTCAGGGCTCTGTGCAGGCCACTCAAGTTCCTAGACAACGAACTCGGCAAACCATGTCTTTATGGACCCCGCAATGGGCACAGGGGCACAGTCATGCTGAAACAGGAAAGGGCCTTCCCCAAACTGTTGCCACAAAGTTGGATGCACAGAATTGTCTTAACTGTCTATGTATCCATAAGCATTAAACTGACCCTACACTGGACCTAAGGGGTCTTGCCTAAACAGCCCCAGAATGTTATCCCTCCACCATTGGTAGGGGTCTCCACATACTTTTAGCTATATAGTTTATCATAAAATACTTAATGTTCCAACAGACTAAAACACCAGTACGTACAGTTCACCAGCAGCTGGTACTCAGGACTAAGGTGAAGACGAAAGAGGTTGGTGCCGACACACTGATAGTTTCCATCATTTGACACCTTGACTGGAACGAAGTTCAGAGAGTGGTTGTTGTTAGTGATGGTGATGTCAGAATTCAAAGCATTATTCAGGTCCAGACTGTTCTTCAACCAATAGATGGTGTCATAGTGGCCGATGACTTCACACGTCAGGGTTAGGTTGTCAGAGGCTACCGGTATTGTGCTTTGCTTCACCATCACAGACTGTATAGCCTCTATGAGGAGAAAAGAAGTTGAGTGTTTAATGAGGTGTGCGGTTTTGACGTTTGACAAAATGGTTAGTTCCAGCGACACAATAATAGAATATATAAAGTGTTGTAGTCATAGTAACTATGTACACTTGTTAAGGAACTGACTCACCAATTACAGTGAGCATCTTGGAGGCAGTGCTGTTTCTGCCAGTGACGTTGTTGGAGGCCACACAGGTGTACTCTCCCTGACTGGCTAAGGTCAGAGGACCAGTCTCATACACTGAGCCGTTCCCAACCTGGGAACCGTTAAAGAACCAGCGGAACTGGCTGGCAGGCCTAGAGGACGCTGAGCAGTTAAAGATCACTCTGTTTCCTGTTTCGGCAATTGTCAAACCAACTATGATAGGTTGTTCTGGTCCATCTGTTAACAAATCAGATAATTTTTTTTGTTGATATAAATACCTTGTGGCTTTTTATTGACTTTTACAGAAATATATCTCCAAATTACTCACAATTCACTAGGAGAGTGTAGGTTTTGCTAGTTCTGTTGCTCACAACATTGCTGGCCATACATTGATATGCGCCTTGGTCAGATTGTTGGACCGGGTTGAAAGACAGTGTTCTGTTGTCCACAGAGGTGTGTGTTCGGTTGTCCAGATGCACTAATATGCTGTTCTTCAACCACTGAAAGGAGCTAGGCTCACCAGTGATACTGCAGGTCATTGCAAAGGAGATACCTTCTATTGGCTGATTTCCACTGGTACTTATGGTAACTGAGCTGATTGAAGCTGAGGACAGTGTTTCAATGGTAATGTCGGTTATTGTACATTTAATGAATGCAGAAGAATCTTTTGTTTTTAAGAAAAGTAGAATTAATTAACCTTCACTATATAACTATGTTTAAAATGACAAAATACAAAACTGTGTTTCAGGACTATGGAACTAGCATATTGGATACAGAGGATTAAAAAAATAAATTTCAATAATATTAAATAGACAATATTAGAATATCAAAATTGACATAATACAATAACAACCAATGTATATTATGGACAAAATAATAATGTTATTTTCTGAAATTGCTTATGTTGTCCCTGTTTTATTCCTGTGTTTAAAAAGCATAAAAGAAAATACAGTACCCTCCATGATTATTGTCACTCGTAGTAAAATGAGCAAAAACGTGTTAGTAAAAATGCATCTTTTGGTGAATTGGCATAATGTCACACAAAAAAATTACAAACATCCAACCTTTAATTTATGTACATTTATTCAGATGAAAAACTGTCATCGAGTAATAATTATTTCTAAAACCCATGTGTCCCATGATTATAGGCAACCCTAGAAATGGTTATGAACAACATGTGTCTGAAGCATTATCTCCATTTAGATTTTATTGTTTAAAGTTGAGCATAGTGTTATGAACCTTCAGACAGTATTCCATGACTTCCTGTTTCACTGGGGTACAAATAAGAGGTGACACAGAATAATATTTCCTTATTCATACGTCAACATGGGAAAAATCTGAGAACACACAAATCAAGTGAGGGAAATGTGTGTTGAGCTTCATAAATCAGGGAATGACTATAAATAAATGGCTGCTCACCTTAAAAATGCTCAAACCTACTGTTAGGGCAAATCTAAAACGGTCAAAGCAACTGGAACTGTTATAAACTTGCCTGGAAGAGGACCCAAGTTTATTTTGCCACCACTCACAGTGAGGAGGATGGTAAGAGAGGAAAACAAAATCCCAAAAGAGCCCAGATTTACAGAGGAAAGTAGCATTGTGCAACGACGAAGTCTACAAAACTATCATTAGACGCCACCTCCATGCCAACCAATTATTTGTAAGGTGTGCCAGAAAGAAGCTGTTCCTGTCATTACACCACAAACGTAAGCACCTAGGGTATGCTAAACGCTGTTGGAACTTTGACTGGAAGTGAGTGCTATGGTCGGATGAAAAAATCAAGCTTGTTTGCAACAACCACTCAAGGTGTGTTTGGTGTAAAGAGAAGGATGGTTATTAAATATTAACTGCAGGGGTGCCAATAATCGAGGCATACGTGGTTTTGTTAGAAATAATTATTTATTGATGACCGATTTAATTTTTTTATTTTTCTCTGAATAAAGGTACTTCAATTAAAGTTTGCATGTTTGTAATATTTTCAATTCGCCAAAAGATGCATTTTTACTAACACTTTTTGCTCATTTTACTAGGGGTGCCAATAATTATAGAGGTTACTGTATATAATAGGTAGCTATAAATTATATTTAAAATAAATGCAAGTAAAGTCACAGTGCATCTTTAATAATGGGCAATGTTTAGCCCAAGACTCACCAATCACAGTGAGCCTCTTGGAGGCAGTGTTGTTTCTGCCAGTGACGTTGTTGGAGGCCACGCAGGTGTACTCTCCCTGACTGGCTAAGGTCAGAGGACCAGTCTCATACACTGAGCCGTTCGCAACCTGGGAACCGTTAAAGAACCAGCGGAACTGGCTGGGAGGCCGAGAGGACGCTGAGCAGTTAAAGATCACTCTGTGTCCTGTTCCTCCTAATACTGGTCCTGTTATAAATGGCATCTCTGGTCCATCTATAATACCAAAGTTAAGTAGGGTTTAGAACTAGATGTGTTTTACCTTGGTGGATTGAGGATTCAAACCTGCAGGTCTGCCACACCTGGATGTCACCAACATCTGACTGTTATTCAATGGATCAAAGTTCATTCACATTATACACACCAGGTTATATTTGCTCAGTTTGTTGTTAATGTTAAACACATCCTGTTCTTGTCCATAGTGGCCATCACGCTCCTTATAATCTGCTCCAGTATCAGAAAGGGGGCCGCTATTCCAACCGTACATCTACAAAATTCTCCCAAATCACGTTCTCAGGAAACTATTTTGAAAACACGAATTATGTTATATGCCAACCTATTACATTTATGTTTCAGCTGTATGTTTCACTGTTAGCCAATATTAGTCCTTCTATAACATTGCACCATCACGTTTTGTTGCGCGGATTCATACAAGACGGTCTACAGAAACAGGTGCAACATTTCTGCATCACGCTGGAATGAAGAACAAAACATACAGTACACAAAGTTTCTGGATTTGAACTTAAAAAAAAACAGGATTAGTCAGCAATTTTTACACTATTCCACTGTATTTTAGCTATATATTCATATTTCATGTAATTCGTTTTTTAAAATTGAATTCCCTCCAAACGTAATTGCTTTTCTCATACTTTCATATTTCACGTAATTCAGTTTTACTAAATTGTTTCCACCAAACGTAGTTCATAAAGAAGGGCACACACTGTTGGCCAAGCCAGGGCCTGAACCTCCATTACCAGGAGAACAGCTTAGACCACTACACCAACTTTGAAGAACAGCTTAGACCACTACACCAACTTTGAAGAACAGCT
>JACXGM010009133.1:0-20429 GCA_016801145.1 Umbra pygmaea | reverse complement strand
TTTTTCGTTTTAATTACGTTTGAACTGATTCCAAACTTTGGACACTTTGTCGTTTTCTCCAGCCTGTCTTTTCTCTTAGCCCCTCACCATTTACTTACGCTCTCTTTCTTCATGTTGTTATCTGCGTCGTCTTTATGGCATGTTTCTCCAGACCAGTGTGGATCTAGCTTCTTTAGTGGATTCCTAGCTTTGACTAGTTTTGCCTTCAGAATAATAGCACTTGATTCAACGCGATAAACGTCGCGTAACAACAAAGGAAACATTGCACATTTCAAAAATATGCCACTAAACTCTATTAGAAAAGTGTGACATATTTACCTACTAATATTTTAATAAGGCCATTTACATTTGCAATCTGGATTGCTTATATAATAAATAGACAGAGTCATTGTCGCTAGCAGCTTGAGCCCGGTGCGCGACAGTAATAATCATCCGTGCGGAACCACTGTGCGCGATACAACGTTGGTAACATTGATTAAACGAAGCCTCGAGTCAAGTCATTTTGTGTCGACACATTTTTGTAATTGAGTTATTCGAGTTATTCAAGGAATCGTTTCAGCCCTAGTTGGGAGGCACTTTGTTTGTTCTGTCTACAGAACATTTCCACAGGGATGCAATTTAGTTGGCTTTTTAAGACGATCAATTTGGTATAATTGTCTCCCATCAGTTGGCTCATTCAGTGTGTACTCATTCAAAGCAAGGAATAATGATCTATTACATTAGATAATTTATGGTAATATCCATTACGCTCCCTTATTGTAGTTGGTAAGTATTTGGAAAATGTATTACAGACTGTCAGCTTTAATCTGAGGGTATTTGTATCCATATCGCATAAACCATTTTGGAAATAATATTGTACATAGTGCTCCTATTTAAATATGCACTCTGTGACTTTTGCAATTACCAAAATAACGTTTTAAACCTCTAATTTTGTTCTGGATGTGTAATATTCTATTTGCAGATGTGACCAAATATGTTGGTACTCTTCCCACTTTATGAAAAAAAACAATTGTCTTTGAACTTAGTAGAGTTTGACAAAAGTGTTTTTTATTCGTCAGAATTCATGATATAGGGCACGATTACTGTAAATGACACCATTTTCAGAACTTTTCTAGCTCAATGTTCATGTACATTCTGTGGCCGAAACATTGAACTGAATCATTAAGGGCTTCGAAAGTATTTGGATTGTTTTTTTTACTAGGCAGTAGAGTACAAAACCTAAATTACATAAACCATGACAAGGACTGTACTGACTGAGATTTGATCTCAAATATATAATACTGCAGTATTTAACCCTGTGAAAAACTGTGCGCTTCAACGCTTTAAAGCATACATTGTGTTGTGTACCATATTACGGCTGGTCTGACACAACAGCTATGGTTGTTGTTCCAGTATTCCAGATGTTGTGTTTAAACAGGCAGCCCTGTTCACGTAATTATTGGCAAAAGAGTTGAATTAGTCAATAAATCAACCAGCAAAAAAACAGATCCGCAATCAGCCTACCAGCCTAATGGTAGCCCTGGTACTGCTCTGCAGTCAAAAGAATAGAACATGTGTAGCTCTAACCACTTAACCCCCGTCTCACCCCCAGATCCCAGGACACCAGTCGGTGTTCATCAACGAGCCGCGCCTGTCTGACTTCAAGCAGGTTTTGCTGAGGGAAGGCATCCAGGCTGAGTTTGTGGGTGGAGTTCTCGTGTGTAATAACATGGTGGCTGTTCGCAGGGTGAGTTGTGTCCATTCAGCTCTGACAGTATAAGTCGACCCCATCCCCAACCCAACAAATGACTAATTAAACACCCCCTCGAAAAACAACCAATGCGTTATATATTTGTGAATATTTTGACATTGTAATTGTTTAGTAAAAATGCTGTATCGAAAGCGTTCACTGATTATGCACGTGACCTCTGTAACCTCTTGTCCGCTTCATCGACCCCCCCCCCCCACACAGACGGAGGCAGGGCGCATCGGCCTGGAGGGCTGCCTGTGTGATGACTACTACAAGATTCGCGAGCTGTTGTATCAGCAGTATGCTGTGATTTAGGAGAGGCTGCGCGGGGCTAGCACAGGAGCACACAGAGACATTGGGTTTGTAGCAAAGAGGCTGGGGAGACCGGCCCGCTCCCAGAGGACCACAGCGTTCTACGTCTTCTCCACACGCAGGCTACCTGAGCGCGCCTCGGGCCGCTCCAGCTGTTTGGATTCCAACCGCTGTGTTGATTGTTCTTGATTTCCTTTTCTTTGTCTGTTTACTGTTACTTTTATTGTGTGGATTTCTCCCGGCAGTGAGAGACAGATGGACGCTCCTGGTGGGACCTCGCCTCAAAACCAACACCGGATGTGTATATAGGCATTTTTTACCTCTTCTCAATCCCCCTGAACGCTGGAATGGAAAAAGCATCCCAGTGTAGACTTAGACCTGGCATGTCTGTATCAGCCTCTTTATGGGGTCTTGATGGCACAGGAAGCCTCGTTGAAGCAATCCCTATTTTGAACTAGTCAATTTTCTTTGACTAATAGTGTTGGAAGAGAACTACCCCTGTAGTGGGATTGCTGAACCGTATACAGCCATGACTTGTGACTAATTTTTCACCTGTCACCAGTAATGTTTACTCAGAAGCATAATTAATTCATGGATTTCTCCTGATGAACTAGTTGTAATGGGAGCCCCCCACCCACTGGAATATTTCAGAAGGATGTTTAGCTTTTCAGTTCTCTCATTCCAGATGTTTACCATAAACTTGCTGAGTCATAACACCACTCCACAGATGCTAGTGTTTCATCGTTAATTTTTTATGTAACATTAAATTTCTTTTTTTGAGTGTTGTTGGTTGGTTGGTTTGTTTGTTTCCTGTGTATTTATTTGCTCTATGTTGAGTGACCAAAGCTAGACATGTGCTGCATCAAGAAGCCTGTTTAGTTGTTAATTTCATTTCCATATATTCAGGATCTTCACAGTGTGATTAAAGTAGGCACAATGCAGGGGCTTTGCCATCAGATGGAGAGGAAGAATGCTGTCATAAGTGGTGGTGAGATTACACTCTGTTGGTTTGTGTGATAACATTTGAATTGTAATGTGAGAACACAGTGTACTGATGTGGTGATGGTGTTAGAACACAGACTGTCACTGTAGTGATGGTGTACTAACACCAGGTGGAGACATTCTTCAGCTATTCAACTTGACCTCAGAAGTCCAAATTAAATGTTAATTTGTAGGAGCAATTCCAGTGTATAGAGAGGACATTGTCATCATGTGAAATTAAGGCAATTTACTCAGGCATGTAAATAGTAAAACAGAATAGGATATTCTCTAATGCGTAAAATCGAATTATATTTTATAGTTAATTAGTACACTCAAATAATGATTAATCCTTTATTTTTACAGGGGTAAAACAAGCTGAGAACAGTGTATTTTACAGTTGTGCCTGTGATACATTTTTTTTAAAGACACCAATCGTAAACTAAATAAAATAAAATCAAAGATACAATAAAATCTTATAAAAATAGTTAATTAAAAACTTCATTAACAAAAAATAGACTTTAAAAGAAACATTCACAGTTAATCGTAAAAATGTCATGTAACAGATATTTAAAAGTGTGTGCATGAACTAGAACATCTAACTTCAGTGTGTTCTGATTCCATGAGTGTGGCATGGAAGCACAAACAGGTCCTGCGGCCGAGTCAAATATACAATTTGACCTCTGAATTTTGTAACATGGACAGCTAGGACGTTTCTTTAGTAAAGCCTTACAAACAAACATGAACCAATGTCTGGACCTTCTAAAAGACAAGGATTTCCAACCCACTAAAGTGTAAAACGATATAATAAATAATACAGTTGTGGTGAAATGTTCTGAGAATAGCACAAGCACTGGTATCCATTAAAAAAGCAGTGGAAATGTTAATTTGTATGGCAAAGAGGGACTTTGCAATTCATCTGATTACTCTTCATGACATTCTGGAGTATATGCAAATTGCCATTATCAACATAATGTGTTAAAATTAGTATTTGTGACATTTTCAAAACTTGAACACGACTACAGTTATTGACAATGACTTGCTGTTCCCCCATTCTGTCTGAGTCCACAAAAAAGTCGTCAATAATAATTTTTTGAGTGGCACTGACCCTGCGTTGTCGTGAGCTCCGCAACTCTGGACAGATGCGGGATGAGGAGGGGCGGGCACTCATCCAACCACGGCCGATTCGTTCATCCAATACGGAAGCCTCGAGTCAGTTCATTCCCCACTTCCCAGGATGATTACGTTCATCAACTGAACTACCGTGATTGAATTTACAGGCGCCCGATCTGAACACAAGGAGTCGCTGGAGAGCGACGCGGTAAGGTAGGTAAACAGACTTCTCTATCCTAAATACCTGGCAGCGCAATGCCAATTTTGCGCTGGGGGTACGCGCAAGGGCATAAGAACAGGGGGATTGGTGGGACATGTCAATGTTACAGACAGACAATGTGGTTCCCCCAATAATAAAAACAAATTGTGAAAAATATGGTGTTTCCCTCAATATCAAACTCGTTCCTATGCACTCAGGGCAAAGTCTGAGAAGCCTAATGCATTAAGTATATAGTCAAGCTCAAACCACACAAATTGTGTAACTGCAGGGCATTCCCACCTCAGTACAACTAACCTAAGTTGTTGGTACAGAAAAAGAAATACATGGCAATTTGTGTGTAAAGTAGAATTATGCTAAAATGCTCTAATGTTGCTAAAATATGAATATAATACATTTCAGATGTAATTCAGATTTCAAAGTTATTACCTCAGCAATGAGCTGATGAAACAATGGTTCTCTACGGTGACACAGGTAGTAGTTCACGTGGTTGGAACTATTTGGGGTCTCCATTGTCCGCCCCATAAAGTTAATGCAACTCTCTCTCTCAAGGGCTCTGATGTCAAGCTGGGAAGGATTCATTTGGAAGTCCCACGCCCTTGCATAGACACCTTTGTTACAAGGGGGTAAGCCAGCACCCGGAAGTTGAAGCTCCTATTTGGGTAGATTCTGAGGCTACCGAGGCAATACCTTCCGTTAGCATTCCATAGACTCCCATTCATTTGGGCGTCACTTTGAGAGCGAATAAATTTACATCTGAAGTGTTTAAAAACTCTGTCCATTGTTTATTTTTAATGAAACATGACAATGTATAAAAGGCTCTATTAACTTGTATCTAAAGTCATGGCCCTGTAGCAGCCGTTTTTTGTAAAAATAGGCTAATGATTGTATCATAACCACGCAACTTTCTGTCGCACAGTAGAGAAATTACTGTAGAGTCAGAAGAAGCTTGCAGCAATCAGGGGGACGTGGAGACATACAGTCAAAATGACGAAATTATTCATCAGAATACTTACCAAAAGTTGCTCCTGCTCCTACGCTCATGGACAACGCCTACTCACACTTTCAGTGTCTGCAAGAGGCAAAATTTTGAATGATTCAGATTTCTCTTGGCACAGCTATAAGAAGAATTACAACTTTCAGACATGGTGCTCATGTCACCTCTATGTTGTCACGCTCAGCTTGAGGTTGCCCAGTACGCTCAGGCATCACCTGAAAGTGCTTTTATTTGACTTCATTTGGTCTCCTATGAAATGTATGGAGTTGCTTCGTCCATTTTATATAACAGTGGTCCTCAAACCCTTCCATGGAGGGCCTAGTGTATGCGGGTTTTCGCATTTACCTTGTACAAACCTGATGGAGTAGCTCACTAATTGGTTAGGATCTGCCCTCACCTGGCAGTCTAGCTCCTAATTATGCTCTAATTGAAGGGAAAGACCAAAAAACAGCATACACTAGGCCCTCCATGGAAGGGTTTGAGGACCACTGGTGTATAATGTCATTGCTTTGTTCCCACAAGTGCATCTAGAGCAGTAGTTCCCAACCATCTCCTGGAGGACCAGATACCATGCCAGAGTTTAGCTGTAGCCATCAAGATTCTCCAGAATCACTACTCAAGGACTTGTTGATTAGTAAACAAATTTATTCAGGTGTGCTAGCTCAGGGGTAGTTCAAACACAAAGCCTGGCTGGTGGTCCTCCAGGAGAGGGTTGGGAACCACTGATCTAGAGAACCCACTTATCACTACAGGTGAAATGTCATTTGCCAGAAGTGCTGGTCCAGATTTTGACTAGGTTTTAACTTTTCAGCAACGAAATGGTAGTACACTGCCCATTAATGGGGTCCTCAAAGGAAAAAATGGTTGTTCTATATTAAATGCCACCCAGGCTTCTCACCCAAACACGACACAGGCTATGCACTCAGTATATTTATGTCTTATCTTTTTTAACAGCCTGAATAAAAATCATGAACTGATAAAAATAATTGAATGTCTAAGGCCAGGAACAGACTAATCGCGTCAAGCATACGTGATGCTCTGTACATCTTCTAAATGGAGTTCAATGTATCTCACAGAGTTGCAGCAGTTTGGATTGCGCTCCATTTGAATGAAAGGCCTTCTGGCAAAAACCATATGCTTGATGTATTTGGTCTGGTCACTGCATTTTACTCGGGCTTAGCATACGGTGGAACAAATTGTTACTGTGCTTGCCAAGGCTGATGAGTAGGTAAGTTCAACACAAGTGCCTTGTCACATTGCGCTCTAGCTGCACAGCGCCCTGAATTGCACTGCTGGTTTGCTTCTTAAGCTAAGCAGGGTTGGGCCTGGTTAGTTCCTGGATGGGAGACCAATGCTGCTGGAAGTGGTGTTGGAGGGCCAGTAGGGGACACTCTTCCCTCTGGTTTAAAGATCATTCCCAATTCCCCAGGTTAGTGATGGGGACATCTGCCCTGCATAGAGGGCCGTCTTTCGGATGGGACGTTAAACGGGTGTCCTGACTCTCTGTGGTCATTAAAGATCCCATGGCACTTATCGTAAGAGTAGGGGTGTTAACCCCAGTGTCATGGCCAAATTCCCAACCAGGCTTCACTTCAATCATGGCCACCTAATAATCTCCCTCCTTCCGAATTGGCATATATAACTACTCATCTCTCCATCTAATAGCTGAGGTGAGTGTTCTAGTGCAAAATGGCTACTGTGCATCATCCAAGTGGGTGCTACACATTGGTGGTGGATGAGGTGGGCTTTCCCCCTTACTGTGTAAAGCGCTTTGGGTTCCTTGAAAAGCGCTATATAAGTTAAACTAATTATTATTAGGTTGAGTGCTTGTGACTTCAGTCAGATTGTGTAGTTGACGAATGTGTAACCTCTTACACGTATAGGTTAACATGGATAAAACAACCCACTGTGATAATTGTCTAACTGCTGACACAAAAATGTATGTTTGGAATAAAAATGTGGTGATGGCTATATAGGCCTAGAGCAGTGGTCCTCAAACCCTTCCATGGAGGGCCTAGTGTATGCTGGTTTTTGGTCTTTCCCTTCAATTAGAGCATAATTAGGATCTAGACTGCCAGGTGTGGGGAGAGCCTAACCAATTAGTGAGCTACTCCATCAGCCTTGTACAAGGTAAAAGCAAAAACCTGCATACACTAGGCCCTATGTGGAAGGGTTTGAGGACCACTGGCCTAGAGCATGGTTAACCAACCCTGGATCTGGATAGCTACCACCCTGTAGGTTTTTACTCCAACCACACATAATGTAGCCTCATTCAGCTTATCAACCAGCTAATTATTAGACTCATGTGTGCTAGAGTTGGGTTGGAGTGAAAACAATAAGAATGGTAGTTCTCCAGGACCAGGGTTGGTGACCCCTGGCCTAAAGCAATATAAATGGCTACAGTTTACACAGATTTGTTATTTAATAATAAAAAAGAAAAGGAGCATTTTGCTCAGCTAGTGGAGTGAAAATAGTTAAGTTCAATGGATAATATCTACTAACTTTTTTCTAAATGATAACAAAATTGATTAATTTACCTCAAACTAGTTTTGATGGAATAACTTCAAAAATGCTGATGAAACAGAATACATTTACAGTAAGTATTCATCATCTTGGACGTTTCCTAGATTTTGTAGTGTGAACCTGGAATGAATTAGGATTGTATTGGAATGGTTACCATTTGTTTTACACAACATACTGAACACTTTGAAGGTGCAAAGTATTTTTTATTGTGACACTAATGTTAAAAACAAAAAATTTCCTTCCAGAGATTCAATCCATTCCCATTTTCCAGTCACTGCCGATGAAAAGCATCCCCACAAACTTATGCTGCCACCTCCATGGGGATGGTGTTCTCAAGCTGATGAGCAGTGTTGAATTTACTTGCACATATTGTTATCCGCTAAGTTCAACTTTGATTTCATCAGACCAGAGAACCTTTTTCAACATATTTGCTGTCTCCCACATGCCTTTTAGCAAACTCCAAACTGGATTTGACATGGGTTTTCTTGAGCAATGGCTTGTGTGTGTATGTGTGTGTGTGTTTGTGTTTGTGTTGGAGGATTTCATCCTATGTTAGCCCAAACCAAAGTCTGTTGTGTGGAACTAGCAGTGTGATAAGACTTGGATGGCTTTGCGACATGTACTTGGAGGAAGCATGTGATCAATCTTCAAACATTCTGCACCTGCTGAGTGGTTGCGAAAGAAGGCTTAACCAGAGCTGGACAAATTGATACCAGAAAAAATAAAAATTGCATTGAGCGCTTGCATGATAGCTGTCCAGATGACTTGTATATTATAAAATGAAGTCAGTAAGGTAGGAAGGCATCTTGAACTGTATAAATTCTTTGCCTTGGTAAAGATATATTTGCACAGCACACATCCTCCTTTGTTGCTCTGTTTGACAAATGGTCTGACTTTGGGGCTGGAGTAGCTAGCTAGCTAGTTGTGTAACGTTAAGGCTGCTGATTAAGTCTTATGCAACCCTTACGAAAAATATGTTTATTCAAGTGTAATATTAGTATAGTTCTTTTAAACTAAGAATAAGAGAGTATGCTTTCAGTCTACTTCTTATACATTTATCAGAGATATACTTAACAAAATTATACTTAAGTGTACTTTGCTTATAATGACAAGTATGAAAAGTCTAGGTACTGTATATTTAGCCTATACTTGTACTTAAGTCTTTTGATCAAGATATACAAAAAATAAGTATTATTTACTTATACAGAATGTTTAAGAATGCTTGGCTTGTGCTTACTCTAAAACAATATTTGTTTGAAATTTTTGATTTATAAAGAAGACAGTTATTTTCAATCCGGACAATGTCTTGTGAGTATTTATATGTGTAGTGTATGTGTGAGTTAACATCAACTTTACTTAAAGTACATTTAAAGGTATGTTTCAAGTATAAAAACTAATACCTAAATAGAATCCTAGTAGTATATTTTAAAGTGCAACAATAATATATAACCAGTAAATATAAGTAAGTATGATGTTAAGTTCACTTAAAAGAATTTACAAGTATACTTGCAGTATAAAAACTTTTAAACCTAAAAAAGTGGGCTGGAATTTTATGGCGCAGATGGCTCAGTGGATATAGGGATCCATAACAGGTAGCTGGAGAAAATATATATTACTACATATATGACAGTAACTGCGGTCTAACAAGCTCGATGTCTTTCATCAAAAAACATCTAAACTCTGTAGATAACTTTTTTGTCTTTCCTAAACTTGCTAGCTAGTAAGCTAACTATAATGCTTTGAACCCAAATGGTGTATTTGAAAACATTCATACTTAATTTTTTAATTTGCTAATATCAGTGATGAAATAGGGCTCTGGCCAATACCCAAGCTATGAAAACCTCACCAGAGTTTAGAGTGGTGATAATGGTGTACCTTTTAGAGTTTGTAAAATGACTTTGAGCCTCACTATGGAAAGATAGAGCCAAACAAAAGCAAGAGACACAGGAGAAGATAGAGGGAAAAAAAAGGTGTGTGATGGACGAGAGAGAAAGATTTTACATTTTACTACATTTTCAAACTTCTTATCCAGACCAATTTACTAGAGTAATTAGGGTGAGCTGTCTTGCTCAAGCATAGAAATGATAGATTTTGCTCCTTCCTGAAAACCTTTGTTAGTTGTCATATACTTTGTTGGAAATGTAGCCTAGACCCATCAATTATCTTCAAACTTTCCTAACTAAAACTGAAAGGACCACTACACTTTTATATACAAAGTGTGCAATGGGTGTGAAAAATCATAATGCTTGTGTGTTCAGCGCGTTTAGGCATTTTGAGAATGTGGGTAGGCTATTGTTAAATATAAAACAGAGTCATGTATTTCCTAGATACGGTTGGTCACCTAGAGTCCTAGATACGGACTTCCATGGCTTCCACGAAAAACACAATCACTCACACTACACACATTCAAGCATTCAGTAGCGCTTGAAGTGGTTGTTTACTTTAGGTTTATGCAGCATTCCACTGGGTATGATACTGAGGAATGAAAGAAGGTGAAGCAGGTATTTGAGAGGAACATGACTGGGTCAAAAAAACTCCTAACATACTCTAAACCAACCGTACATCTCAGAATTTCTCCCAAATTACGTTCTCAGGAAACTATTTTAAAAACCTGAATTACGTTATATGCCAACATATTTCGTTTTTTTACGTTTGAACTTCAATTACGTTGCTCCGGTACATTTCGTTTAGCGGATTTGTGCGAGAACATTCCACACATTCCATAACGTTCTAAATTATATTGCAACATTCACAGTTAAGGTTAGGTAGGAGGATACTAACGGTTAAGGTTAGGCATGAGGTTACTAACGGTTAAGGTTAGGCATGAGGTTACTAACGGTTAAGGTTAGATATGACGTCACTGAGGTTAAGGTTAGAATTAAGGTTAGCATTAACATTACAAAAAACGAAAATCGCGTGTCTGCATGACGCAAGCAATGTAGAACAAAACACACACAAAGTGCCGGTCTGGATTTGAACTCGCGAACACTGGTATGCAAGTCGCAGATTTATACGCCCGTCCATCATCCCTGACCTCCACCCTAGCAAAAACTATGCAATTTACATGCTACGTCATGATCTTCATATGTTCATATTTAACGTAGATCGAGTCTTCAATTTAGTTCCCTACAAACGTAATTCACCCTTTCATACGTTCATATTTCACATATTTCGGTTTTACAAAATAGTTCCCTCAGAACGTATTTCATGTGATTTAGGGCTGCACTAAACACACACTTTTATTAAGAACATACACCTAAGACTGTACATATAATACATTAAATCACCCAAGACTGTACATATAATACATTTAATCACCCAAGACTGTACATATAATACATTAAATCACCCAAGACTGTACATATAATACATTAAATCACCCAAGACTGTACATATAATACATTAAATCACCCAAACCTGTACAGTACACATAATAAATGACATCACCAGAACCTGTACAGCAGACACACTAAACTACATCACACAAACCTGTACAACGCATGTTATAAATGACATCACCCAAACCTGTAGGGAACACATACTAAATGACATCACCCTTACCTGGAAGGTACACATGCTAAATGACATCACCCAAACCTGTGGGGCACACACACTAAATGACATCACTCAAATCTGTGGAGTACACACACTAAATGACATCACCAAAACCTGTTCAGCACACATACTAAAATGCATCACACAATCACACATACCTGTACAGTACACATACTAAATGACATCAGCGAAACCTGTACAGTACACATGCTAAATGACATCACACAAACCTGTACAGTACACATACTAAATGACATCACAGAAACATGTACAGTACACATACTAAATGACATCACACAAACCTGTACAGTACACATACTAAATGACATCACACAAACCTGTACAGTACACATACTAAATGACATCACACAAACATGTACAGTACACATACTTAATGACATCACACAAACATGTACAGTACACATACTAAATGACATCACACAAACATGTACAGTACACATACTAAATGATATCACACAAACCTGTACAGTACACATACTAAATGATATCACACAAACATGTAGAGTACACATACTTAATGACATCACACAAACATGTACAGTACACATACTAAATGATATCACACAAACCTGTACAGTACACATACTAAATGATATCACACAAACCTGTACAGTACACATACTAAATGACATCACACAAACATGTACAGTACACATACTTAATGACATCACACAAACATGTACATTACACATACTAACATACTGTAGAGCCCAGGGGTTAGGCCTCTAATAAACATATTTTCTGTGGCTTCATCTTTGCTACAGTATGAGTCACTTACCCTATGCTGAATAAGGGCCTCCTCCATGGCCATGCTCCTCCGTGGCTCCAGACTTCATTACTTCTTGTGGTTGGCCACTTAGATCTCAAACAAATAGAAGCTTAATTACCCCCCAGACTCACTCAGCAATGAATCACTTAGCTTGAATGGCAATTAGTCATGTCTTGTGACATAGTAAATCACACAAACCCTTGTTATGTTTATAAGTAAACCAAACTCCCCACCTAGTTGACAGGCATAAGGAAGCCGGCGGATAGCGGGCACCGGGAAATCATAGCATGAGCAACACAGTAGGTGGGCCCACTGAGGCTCGCCTAGACCCTGTTCATACCGTACAGTTGCGTAACATACAGTTTTGCACTTTAGAAACATTAAAATTGAAATGCCCTTTTTTGTATAATCCATGACACAGACACACACAAAACGTCTGCCGCAGAAAATACACCAGGCAGTGATGTCTTCATTTATTTATTTTCTCTCTCTCTCAATGTGTGTGAAAATGAGCGAGATCGAAAGAAAGGGAGAGAGTAAGCAAGGTAGAGATGGAAGGAGAGAGAGCAAAAACAGCGAGGCTCAGCTGAGCCACAGGGCATGCTTTTCATTTTGATAATTGACAGACAGTGATGTCCATCAGCCTAATCCTCTTAGCTTTTATAATGCTGACTCTGTGAATCCCGAACCGACCCCTATGCCTTACCCCCTTGCTCGAAGTGCCCTCTGTGGTCACGTGTTGATGACGAAACTCAGAGGGTGACTTCCCCCAGGGAAAATAGGGGTTTGGTAAACACATCAACTTCCCCTAGGGTGGCTAGGGGTTTAGTAAACACATCAAATTTGGGACATACTCCTGACCTGACTGTTGCAATTCATGTTCCACTGTTATTAAAAATGTTCAAATCACTCTTATCTTTTAAGATAAAAGAAATACCGTAATTACAATTCAACATTTTACTCAACATATTTCATTTTGTTGTGTCAAACAATCGCAGGTCATATCACTGATCACACCTATCAATTTTTTGTTAGAAATTGCGAAAGCTCATAATTAACCCAGTGCATTATGGGAGTCTACTTCCTTAGCCACCGGTTAGTGGTGTCTGCATCGGTGCACACTTGCTTGAAGTGGGTATCGCTGGGACTAATTAGCCCCTACTCCATTGATCATTTTTGCTCCCTCAGCTTTTTTAATGTAACGAGCTGCTAAGCTTGTCTTGCATGGCTGTGGAATACTCTGCACTGCCCCCCAGAGGCAGGGAGGAGATCTGCAGGTCCTGAGCCCTTAATGCTTCTATAATTACGTTACAGACGGGTCTATGACCCTTCCTCCAACACTTTCTCAACAAGTTTTCTAATCTGTATCTAGGTCAAGTCCACTCACTGTTGCTTTGGTGCCATGAAGAGGAAAAGTGAGAATATTATTAGAAAGGCAGAGTGTTAAATTGGGTGTCTACTGTATACGTATCTATTCACAGCTCTTCAGATGATTAATGAATCTGCATTGATTTCTTAGTTGCGTTGCTTACTCTCACTGTTGCTCATACTCAACTGACCACTCTGGGCTACTACTGTGGAATAAAAGTAGAGATTTCAAAGCGTGGCATATGGCATAGACACCCAAAGCTAAATCCCAAAATTCCAGCTCTTGTTCACTGGGCCTCGAGATGCTCCGTTCGAGCCGTTTCTATTAAGCTTAGTGAGAGCCATTTCCATGAAGCTTGGTGAAAGCTGTTTCATGAAGCTCAGTGAGAGCCGTTTCTTGAAGCTCAGAGAGAGACATTTTATGAAGCTCGGTGAGATTTGCTTCATTAAGTTCGGTGAGAGACAGTTACATGAAGCTCGGTGAGAGTGTTTCATGAAGCCCAGTGAGAGCTGTTTCATGAAGCTCAGTGAGAGACATTTCATGAAGCTCAGTGAGAGACATTTCATGAAGCTCAGTGAGAGACATTTCATTAAGCTCAGTGAGAGTTGTTTCATGAAGATTGTGAGAGCTGTTTCATGAAGATTGGTGAGAGACATTTCACAAAGCTTGTGAGAGCCGTTTCCATGAAGCTCTTTGAGAGCCATTTTCATGAAGCTTAGTGAGAGCCGTTTCCATGAAGCTCAGAGAGAGCCGTTATATGAAACTTGGTGAGATTTGCTTCATGAAGCTCGGTGAGAGCCGCTTACACAACGCTCGGTGAAAGTGTTTCATGAAGCTCAGTGAGAGCTGTTTCATGAAGATCAGTGAGAGACATTTTATGAAGCTCAGTGGGAGACATTTCATGAAGCTCATGAGCGACGTTTAATGAAGCTCAGTGAGAGTTGTTTCATGAAGTTGTGAGAGCTATTTCATGAAGCTCGGTGAGAGATGTTTCATAAAGCTCGGTGAGAGCCATTTCCATGAAGCTTAGTGAGAGCCGTTTTATGAAGTTTGGTGAGATCCGCTTCATGAAGCTCGGTGAGAAACGTTTCATATGGCTGTGTGGAAACACCCCCGATTTTCTGCATGTGGTAAAGAGGAGAGGCCTAATGTCTCTTTCTAACATTCTTTCTCACTCTCACCTTTCCTTGCTGTTTCTAGCTCTCTCACCTGTTCTTCCCTTTATCTCCACCCCCCAAAATACACTATAACTTCATCCTTTCCTCCTTTGACCCCCCCTTCTCTAACACACATTTCCCATGGACTCCTGGAGAGTAGTAATATCACTGTGCCAGCATTTTCCTCTAGTAAGGAGGTTCCTGAAATCCCCAGCCGCTTGTAACCCACATGGATTGATGCGTCTGTGTGTGTGTTTGAGTGCACAAATGCATATGTGATCAACCATGTCTAATTGTGACTACATAAATATATTACACAAGACTAGATCATAGGAGTTTTCTTTCTTCAAAATAGCCTGGAACGTTGGCGTGTATTACCTGAGGTGATGCTAGCTGCTGCTACCTAGACGAGGGCATCAAGCACAGTTAGAGTGATGAAATGCAGACCTGGTTGCTTGTCCTCCGTCAGTGAGAAACAGTTTTATCTGATCTGACTTGAGAGAAAAGTAGCTATGATGCCAATGATGAAGTCCATGGTTACTTGAACCCTCATAACATCAGTAGGGCTGTAAGGATCCCACATGAACCCCTATCCTTTATGTGGATATGTATACTGTGTGTTAGGGAATCATGTGCCAACGAACAGCTGTTCATTTGAAAACTGTCCAGTTATACACGAAGCCTGTTGTCCTACACCGTGTTTGGCTGTAGCCAGAGATGAAAATGACACAAGTTAAATTGGCAAGCCACCTGGAATAAATTAAAGGTCAAACTATTGTGTCCATCTATTGCAGTCAGCGAAATAGAACAGAAGATTATTTACTACATTCAATTTTTACAATGTTAGGCAATGCCTCCTGTCATCAAATGAAGTCACTAAGAAAGGTCACGTGGCTGACATTGGAATTGATTTTCCCATACTGTGGATCTTTGAAGTAGCAGTTTTCCATTTAAATAATCAAGCAATCAATCATGGTTGTAGAGGCCATTGTTGACATTTACAGTAGCGCTACCACTACAGGGCATTACGCTATTTTCTAACCGCTTGACTACATTTAGACACTATGGTCTGCCACGTCATAATCTACCAACCCATGTGGGTCCCTTTGTCAATATTGTCCGGAATACGAGTCAGTATGGACAACAATCCCATTGCTCAAATTTCACTGTATCTTTATATAACTGCTACACATTTGATACTATTGATAACGTATTGGTGTAACATGGTGTAAGTTATTATGCACCACAGTATGATTCAGAGTATATTGTTTACATGTACAGACTGTACATTGGTTGTTACTCCTGTCACCCTTATATCCTGTTGTTTACTTTTCACTGTACATGTACTGTACAGTAGATGCAATTGCATGTGACTAACAATCTAGAGTTGAACTTGAATACTTGTGACACACAACATTAAAATCTACTAACTACTAAATAACAGATGTGTTAAACATACAGTCGTATGCAAAAGTCCAGGCATCCTTGACAGTTTCCATGATTTTTATTTATAAATATTTGGGTGTTTGGATCAGCAATTTAATTTTGATCTATCAAATAACTGAAGGACACAGTAATTTTTCAGTAGTGAAATAAGGTTTATTGGATGAATAGAAAATGTGCAATATGCCTCAAAATGAAATTAGACCTGTCCATAAATCTGGGCACCCCAACAGAAATATCACATCAATATTTAGTTGAGCACCCTTTAGCAGAAATAACAGCCTCTATATGCAACTATAGCTTGTAATGAGTGTCTGGATTCTTGATGAAGGAATTTTGGACCATTCCTCCTTGCAAAACATCTCCAGTTCAGTTAGGTTGCCAAGCATGGACAGCCCGCTTCAAATCACCCAAAAGATTTTTTTTTACATTCAGGTCTGGGGAATGGGATGGCCATTTCCGAACATTGGCTGTCCAACACAGCGCTGTCCGACAGCCATAGCTACTTTTGAATGCCCCTCTGACCCCAAATCCATGGTTTGGAAGGCTTCTGGCCGAAACTACAGCACGGGCTACGAAGGAAGAGGAGGACCGTAGGACGCTCTGCAAAAACCTTCCCAGTGCAGAAGCATTATGCTGCTATGCCTCCTGCTTTGACCTTTGCTGCTAGACCTAAGACTGCGGGTTTGAGGACGCTGCCGATACCTCAGCGCCCAGGCGCGTCCCAGCGGAGGAGAGAGAGAAGGAGGAGCATCCACTGCCTGCACCCGCCGAACCCGCTCCTGAGCGCAGGTCTTCTACGAGTGGGCATCAGCGACAACAACGCCCTGCTTGACCTCTGGCTCCTAACTGGACCCGCCAGTCAGCACCGGGGGGAAAGAGATGGAGACAATGACGCCAGGAGGGGAAATTAATTAACTTATTTAAATTTATTCCTTGTGTCTGTCCGTTGGTCCCCCAGCCTCTCCGGTGAAGATGGTGGGGGTTGACTATGTGCTTGGTGAGAATAGTTTTTTCTCAAGTTTTGAGAGGAATGAAAGATTTGATATTGGCTGGTATTTATTTAAAGGTGCACTCTGTAGAAGTTTCCCTAGTGAAAACAGAACACCTTTCCCTTTGAGTGACCAGTTTATGGAAGCTATAGAACCTTTATTTCATGATATTTAAATTGAAAGAAATCTGTTCAGCTGGGAAAAAGATTTTTTACACTATGCAGGGCACCTTTTACCACTGTGAACAGCGATTACAATGAGCACATGACAAGTTGTGCTTCCATAGTGTTTTGCATTTTGCATAGCCAGGTCCTTCTTTGATTTCAATTATGGACTTTACTTCGTGCTTTGTGTGTAACAAAGCATGGGATAGTGTATGGAACCATTATGTTATATACACTGGTTTTTCAGATTTTTTAAATATGAAGAAATACAGTTATCACAATGTTTTTAACCATGGTCAGTTCAAAGAGCAAGTATTGTTGTTATTGTGCAAAATTCTAAAACTATCACCTTTAATTTTTCCAGTCAATCTTTTTCAAGAGTTTGTTACAATGGAATACATTGTTCACCACATGAAGTAGCTCCTTTATGACTTCAGTTGGAATAAAGTCCAATTGAGAGCTGGTAGGTTTAAAGGTCATAATTATTTTAGAGTCAAAGGATACTGGGATAAAAAAATAAAGTATTCTCATTGATGTACAAACCTGGCAGTTCTGTGCAAACATAGGAAAACTAAATCAGACTCGAAGGAAATCATTCTTGTCCCAAACTACAGAAAGCTTTTAATTTACCAAGCCCAATACCAGTTTTGACAGGACAATTTCTATCGAACAGGGTTTGCTATTAAAATTGTTTTATTTACACATCTCTTGATTATTTTCAGGGATTCCCAACATCCTAATATATTTAAATATCTTTATTAATAAGAGTATGATACTACTGTATACTTTCACCTACTGAAGTTGGATGTTAAAAATAGTTCAACATACCCGATTCTCCTCTAACTTGTTTGGTAGTGACATCCTCCTCTAACTTGTTTTGGTAGTTTTCCACTAATCTTTGAACTGTGGTAAAGTAGCAATAATGTACGAAACAAGATAAAAGAAGATAGGCAGTGAAGTGTAACTTCAGTGTAATTTAGTGTTTTTATGCTTTGCCCTGTTAGAGCATCAGCCAAGGTCATATCTTTATCAGACAAAACTACTTATTTCCCAGTTCCCTCCTATTCATCGTTCTAACACTTTTTTGCTTTGCACATTTTGCAATTTGCCACCCATATATATAGCATTTTCCACTTATCATTAGACTGTTGTAAATAGCATACAATAAAGCTGTAAAAAAGAAACAGAAATGTAGGTGTGTCTGAACATAGTTTAAAAAGAAAGAAAACATTTTTATTTTATTCTGATTTCAACTAGTACAAAAATGTCTGAGAAGTTTTAGTTTTTTAGCAAATATAACTTTTTGAACCTGTGTGAAATGTTATGCTGAAGTATTGAAATACAAACAGAATACATTTTTTAGAACATTAAAAAATTATTGACATAAATGACCAAGAACAGACATAAAATTAACAGCCCTAAATCACATTAAATACGTTCTGAGGGAACTATTTGAAATATGTCAAATATGAACGTATGAGAGGGTCAATTACGTTTGTAGGGAACTAAATTGAACACTCGAATAACGTTCAATATGAACATTAGTAGATCATGACGTAGCATGTAAATAGCATAGTTTTTGCTAGGGCGGAGGTCGGGGATGGTTGATGGGCGTATAAATCCGCGACTTGCATGCCAGTGTTCGCGAGTTCAAATCCAGACCGGCACTTTGTGTGTTTTGTTCTACAATTGCGTGCGTCATGCAGACACGCGATTTTCGGTTTTATGTTAACCCTAACCTTAATTCTAACCTTAACCTCAGTAACGTCATATCTAACCTTAACCGTTAGTAAACTCATGCCTAACCGTAACCGTTAGTATCCTCCTACCTAACCTTAACTGTGAATGTTGCAATATAATTTCGAACGCTATGGAATGTATGGAATGTTCTCGCACAAATCCGCTAAACGAAATGTACTGGAGCAACGTAATTGAAGTAGAAATATAGCCTAATAACAAAACATGCAGTTCGAATGTAAAAAACCCTAAATATGTTGGCATATAACGTAATTCAGGTTTTTAAAATAGTTTCCTGAGAACGTAATTTGGGAGAAATTCTGAGATGTACGGTTGAGAAATGTACAATATACAGGGCTCTCAAGTGTCACGCATTGAGCGTAACAGTCACTCATTTCACTCTTTTGTCACGCACTCCCGCCACACATTGTATTTCTCACGCCAAATTTTTTTGTAAAATATTTTTAAAATGCTGCTCCGCTCTCACTATGGAACCGGCAGGAATTAAGCGCGTCTCCCCTGGATTGTCGAGCCTGCCACTTATTAGACAATCACAAAAAAGAAATGGGCTATACAATAGCCAATCAGAAAATAGCACTACTGTATCGCAGTAAGATTTAATGCAACAACCAATGAAAACAATCATATCCTGTAAATGTTCACGTGATTCCCACTGGAAATGACTGGAGCTCCAAGCATCAGTTTGAGCACAGAGTAAGTCATGATCTCGAAATTCACAATTTGTTTGATACAAACAATGACAACTTGTTATATGAACTCCCTTTACCTGATCAATTTGGTCTTTAGTAGGGACTTCCCAAAACTTATGAAAAAAAAGTACTTTTACTCAAGTAAATGTCCACCTCTGCTAGCATGTAGGAGATGATCGTGCTTGATGTTCTAGAGCACGGGTGGGCAAACTACGGCCCACCGGGTCTGGCCCACTTTGATCTGGCCCACAGTCTACCGATGCTCTTGAGCGTCAAGCGCGATTGTAGCGCAATTATCTCGCGAACCGTATATGCTAGCAACTAAAGCTTGGTACAGTTGGAAAGACGAAGATCAGCCGAAAAGAATGAGTGTTGGCTCATCCAAGTGGGTTTATCAGAGCCGACAGCTATCGCGCCTCTAAGTCGGTCATGTTTTTTTTACTTTTGCCTTTTTTACTAAACACATTACAGACAGGAAGTAGGATGTGAAAATGACAAAATAGCAACTCTGAAATGATGTAGGACATCATCCTGCACAATACCAACATGGTACCAATATGGTTGGAAAGAGGGGGTTCCGGTGATAAAATATTGCCAATGCAAATAATGAGAAGTGGTTTGTCCATGTGGATTAATGACAAGC
>JACXGM010009132.1:0-27982 GCA_016801145.1 Umbra pygmaea | reverse complement strand
TACTCTAATTCAGTGTTTCCCAAACCTCTCCTGGAGGACAACCAGCCAGTTCTTGTGTTTGAACTACCTGCTGGATTGCACATTTTATTCAACTTGTCCACTAATTAACATGTCCTCGACTTTGGTTCTGGTGATTCTTGACGACTACAGCTAAACTCTGGCACTTCTGGTGGTCCTCCAGGAGAAGTTTGGGAACCACCGTCTAACACAAACCACAACTAATGCAAGTTCAACATTTTAATTGAAAACATTACATGAACAATTTCAGAGCTTCAGCAGTAGCTGCAGTATCTCCATTGAAGAGCTGGACCTGTCTGAGGTGTCTTTGTCTTGCATGAGCTATTCCATAATGTGACAGCAGGCTATTAGGTGATATTGTCTACAAAAAACAGAAAGGACAATGTTAGAGAGAACTGCATTCAAAGATTCCACTCTGTTTCATTCTAATTCTATTGTGATCAGTGTTGGGAACATTATTTTAAAAAAAGGTAAGTAACTGTTTGAGTTACTGTTAAAGTTTTGTAGATGCCTGTGTTGTTGTGAGATGCTTTATTAAATTAGAGTTGCTTACAACCGATGTCAACAAAGTCTTTGCTCCTGCACATAACGTACACATTACATGCACGTTCTTGCCTTTGACCACAATTAATTTGAAGCTTATCTCCACCCCCTATGGGCGGGTTGAAAACATGCGGAAGTAGCTCCTCTTGCTGGTTGTAGTTCATAGCATATGTGCAGGCAAGCCTCAGATGACGCAAAATGACGATTTTTGCATCATCTGAGGCCTCTTTCCCATACAACCAATACAGAGACTTCACATCCCAGGGGGGTATGAGGGATTGATCCCAGTTAATTCTAAAATACTACCAGGTTTCTACTGATATAACGCTTAATGCTAATCGGTGAAGCCAAGCCAAACTGGAGACCATGCTGAGCAGGTTCCAGCTGAGAACACAGATCACACTGTGTGTAGATGAAAGGGCATCCAAGATTGACCTGATGCTAGTACCCAGTAGAAGGAGATGAACATTGACATGACTTTTTGGCCACACTGAGATATTTTGAAAGGACAGGGTACACATTTGATGTGCAGAGAGAGAGAGAGAGAGAGAGAGAGAGAGAGAGAGAGAGAGAGAGAGAGAGGTTCAATGGACTTTGACAGCAGACGTTGGGAGTGATTCCATCTCATTAAGCATCATAAGGGGAGATGACAACAGTCAACAGACGACAGTCAATGGACAACGGACAACTGATGATAGACGTACTCCGGACCATGAGAAACATCATGCAGAAATACCAGAGGGGAGTTGCGTATAATACCTTCAATGTTGACACATTGTTGTAATTTACTCTGACAAATTTAAGAAGAACAAATCTATTAAGAATAGAGATATTTAGGTTTAGGGATAGTTTTAGAAATAATGAAGACATTTGTTTCTTAACTTGATGTCTATTTTTCAGATGCTGAAGAAGGTTTTGACAGTTAACAAGAGAATGCTAGTTGAGGGAAAGTTAAGATGAGAATTGAGATGATCTTAATTTAGGACTAGAATTAGAATGACCTTAGAGAGGGAAAGAGTTACAATGAAGTATCATAACATCTCATTTCATAATGATTTGATTGTGAGCTTAAGCATTGTTTTCTCTTTTTGTTTCAGAAACATCTCACATGGGACATCTTTTCTCAAATGCATGGAACCAATTGGACGGAGAGTTGAACTAACCCATGATCTGATTTTCCCTGGTAGCACTGAGTTTCCACACGATACGACTGGAATACTTACATGGTTGATGAAGTCCATCACAATACATACTGACAGTTTGAATTGAATAAAGAATATGAGTTTTAGGAAGAAGAAACCAGTTCCAAGAGAATAAACTGTTTTAAGAAGAATATGACAATATTTTAATTGTCCCAAAGAGAGACAATGTCAATAAGAAGATTGAGGTATTTAAGGTAATGACTTTGAGATGGAAAGTCAGTGATTGAATCTTTGGACCGGCGAGTCTGAAGACATGAACTAACAGTGAATAATGAGGATGGACAATGTTAAGCCAGGTGCTAGGAGAAGTTTCTAGGGGTTAGCTTACACAAAAATTTTGAATATAGTATGCATTTGTGATTAGATGTTTTATGCGACATGTTAAAATTAGATGATTCATGTGAAATAAAGATTAAAGGATTTATATAACATGCCTAGATAGAAAGAGATATTTAGGAGAAAATTGTATTTGAGAACTAACTGATAATAATTAGAATTGGATGAAATTTAATCAGGAACTATCTGATATTTGAGAGAAGAGATAGTTAGGTATGTACTTGCTTTGTACACATCTTAGTCGAGAGATAGATAATGCAGAGAAACGACAGATTGCATTTTTAGATGACAATGAGTAAACAACAAATTGACTGTCAACCAGAATTTGGTTGACCCTAATGAATATAATGTAATATGATTTTCACATCTGCTTACACTGACATACATGTGGATGAAGGCAACAAAGACTTTTGACTGAGAACTATTCATTTGAACTGCAGGTTTCTGAGATTTGTGGAACTATGAATTCTCAGGTTAATAATATGTATAATAACATCTGTACGATACATGAGAATTGTTATGAATACCCATGTATGATTTTTTGAGGATGAATTGTTCATCCTGCTTGCTTCCACTGATTCCAAACTTAATCAGTGCGAGAGTTACAGACACAGTTTATACAAGTGTCCCATTGAGAATAATGGATTCTGGAACATGGTGAAATGTATTTATTTCATTTTATATTTTCTTATGTTTATTGGATGTTTTTTGAAAACATATATTTATACTGACTTATACTTGGAATGATTTTTCCAAGGTAATTTACTTGTGATTTTATCTTGTTTGGAACGTTAGCAATTGCATAACAACTGGAGGATAGCTAACTATTATGTATTTATATAGAATTACTTTCTACTGAGATGTCACTTGTGTGCCTTTGGCATTTAAGGTGTCACGCATCCCGAGAATAAGCAGAGACCAGCGCGAAGGTGCAATAATCCAATCGTGTTTATAAAACAAAACACTTAATAATAAAACAAACACTGCCACGAGGGGCAAACACGGACCACTGGAGAATCTAACACTGAGACACGTAACAAGAACATTGACGAACAGGGGTGTAACAGAAACTTGAGGGTTAAATGCCACTTCACTAATAACGTAATACAAGACAGCTGGGAACTAACATGACATCACACATAGACCTAACTCAATAATTCCTGAAACAGACACAAGAGGGAGCCAAACACACATACGGGAGAAACTATAGCAGGGAACACACACTGGGCAGCAACCAAATAACCAGACTATACAACTCAACCACCGTGTAAACACTGAACAAAAGCAAATGCAACCTATACACAAGAGATATAATGTAAAAAGTGACTAAACCCAGCCCATCCAGAGCTGGGTGTGACAGAGCCCCTTCCATACGCCCACCACACCGTGGTGGGCAAGAGAAGGGGCCCGGGGTCAGGAGGGACCGAGAGGGGCCCTGGGTCATGAGGGACTGAGAGGGGCCCTGGGTCAGGAGGGACTGAGAGGGGCCCTGGGTCAGGCGGGACAGAGAGGGGCCCTGGGTCAGGCGGGACAGAGAGGGGCCCTGGGTCAGGCGGGACAGAGAGGGGCCCTGGGTCAGGCGGGCCAGAGAGGGGCCCTGGGTCAGGAGGGACAGAGAGGGGCCCTGGGTCAGGAGGGACTGACACTGGCACAGGGACAGGGACAGACACTGACACGGGGACAGGGGCAGGAACAAGGGAAGGCCCTGGCACAGGGAAAAGGGCAGACCCGGAGGCAGGCAGTTCGGGTGGCCAAGAAACCGGCAGTTCGTGTGGCCCGGGGACAGGCAGTTCAGAGGGCCAGGGATCAGGTAAGTCAGGTGGCCAGGGATCAGGTAATGCAGGTGGCCAGGGGTCAGGTAGTTCAGGTGGCCAGGGGGGCAGGGTGTCTGGGAGCCCTGGCTCCAGCAGGGCATAAGGGAGGTCCGGTGGCCAGGGCGGAAGGGGGTCTGAGAGGGGTCTGGGAGGTCTGGGAGCCCTGGCAGTAACCTGGCTGGAGGCTTATGGGAGCTCACGGGGCTAACACTGCTGATGCTGGTGCTAGGAACGTAGCTGGCCTTGTCGCTAGCGGGTGTGCTAGCCTGTGGGGTCACTAGGGGTCTAACAGAGCTAGCCTCTGTGCTAGCTGGGGTACCCTCTGTGCTAGCTGGGGTAGCCTCTGTGCTAGGGACAACACATGGGGAGCCAAAGGGAGAGCCACTGTAGCTAGCCGGGGTAGCCTGTGAGCAAGCTGGGGTACTCACAGTCAAACGGGGGGTCGTCATTGGAGAATGTCTACCCTGAACCTGACCATGAGGGGAACCAAGGGAGCTAGCCTGTGGCCCTAGTGAGCTAGCGGGGCTAACGGGGCTAATGGAACTAGCCTGTCTGCTACTAGAAGCTATAGCTACGACTCTGCAGGGACTAGCGGTGCTGCCGGGGCTGTGCGTCAGACGGGGGTCCTATTGAGAGAACTCCTACCCTGAACCTGACTAAGCGGGTAGCTAACCTGCCTGCAAGGGGGGTTAGCCTGTAAGCTAGCATGGGTTGCTCATTTGCTAGGGGACCTACCGGGAGGACTAGCCCCCTTGATCCTGTCTAGACGGAGATTCCAGGACCTCCGGACTTCATCCCGGTAGGGATCTCCGTCCTCCTCTGTGAGCGAGATGTCCTCCTCCTCGTTCCAGGAGTCACAGTCCTCCGCCTCTTCTGTGGTGCCGTCTAAGGCGTCCACAACCCAGCTACTCAACCCAAAACAGGCTACTCCCTCAGCGTCGTATTCGACTTCCTCCGGGGAGTAGCCCATAGCCACGGCCTGCTCCGAAATCAGCCGGTTGATCCGGCTGAGATCCCTGTCGTCTTCTCCTCTTTTGGGGGGGAGAGGACGGCTCTCTCCGGAGGCGCGGTTGCTCCTTCGCTGTCTTATGTAGCTAGGTGTGTCAATCTGTCACGTATCCCGAGAATAAGCAGAGACAAGTGCAAAGGTGCAATAATCCAATCGTGTTTATAAAACAAAACACTTAACAATAACACAAACACTGCCACGAGGGGCAAACACGGACCACTGGAGAATCTAACACTGAGACACGTAACAGGAACATTGACGAACAGGGGTGTAACAGAAACTTGAGGGTTAAATGCCACTTCACTAATAACGTAATACAAGACAGCTGGGAACTAACATGACATCACACATAGACCTAACTTAATAATACCTGAAACAGACACAAGAGGGAGCCAAACACAAAACCATACATAGGGGAGAAACTATATCAGGGAACACACATTGGGCAGCAACCAAATAACCAGACTATACAACTCAACCACCGTGTAAACACTGAACAAAAGCAAATGCAACCTATACACAAGAGATATAATGTAAAAGGGGACTAAACCCAGCCCATCCAGAGCTGGGTGTGACATAAGGGACATGAGTAGGGAATTGTTGAGAAGTAGATTCTATATAATCATGTTTAAATACAGTTTGAACAGTTTAGAATGGTATTACTATTAGAGAGAGTTGTACAGCTATAGTTTGGGCCTGTTGTAGGATTCTAAGACAGGGAGAAGATTTAGGGTCAAGCCAGATAAGACTTTCCTTTAGAAGAGGAGACAAGGAAGCAAGGCCAAGCAAATGACGTAGGACAGAAAGAGAGCCCTCTACACTTCTAATATTATAACATCAGCATAAGCAATAGCTTATGGCTTAGGACTTATAGCTTATAACTCTGTTAGATATTGGACAGCTTATAACTATATGATCCAGCAGCATAGAACCCTGTATTGCCCTGCTGGTTTGCTTCTAAAGCTAAGCAGGGTTGGGCCTGGTTAGTCCCTGGATGGGAGACCAGTGCTGCTGGAAGTGGTGTTGGAGGACCAGTAGGAGGCACTCTTCTCTTTGGTCTAAAGATCTTTCCCAATGCCCCAGGGCAGTGATTGGGACTTCTGCCCTGTGCAGAGTGCCGTCTTTCGGATGGGACCTTAAACGAGTAGGGGTGTTAACCCCGGTGTCATGGCCAAATTCCCAACCAGGCCTCACTTCAATCATGGCCACCTAATAATCCCAATATGGCTGCCGTGCATCACCCAGGTGGGTGCTACACATTGGTGGTGGATGAGGTGGGCTTGCCCCCCTCACTGTGTAAAGCGCTTTGAGTTCCTTGGAAGAAAAGCGCTATATAAGTTGAATGCATTATTATTATTATTATTATCTATTGTAGGTTAGACTGTAATTCCATCACAGGTCTAATACATGTAGATGCCATTCAGACTAATAGAACAGGACATTTTACTGACAGGACATTAGACAGATAAGGGTTACTGAGTTATTCGGATAACAGCTAGCAAGGAGTTACACTAGGTAGTATGGAACATATATGTTTCATACTCAAGGTTAGGAACAGTGGCCTGGACATTAAGAGATAGTGAACCTACGTAGATAGAGGTTGAGGTTACCGGCACATATTCTCACATGAGGCAGTCACGGGTCTGAGGATAATCTTCTAGAAGGTTTGCGACAATGCTAGGGCTATATAACCCAGTTCCATATGATCATTCAGGGCATTTCCCAGAACACGTCTTGATGCCTTTGTGATGATGACCCTGTTTCCGTAACGAGAAGTACTTTATTAAACATTCTATTATCAACCGCAACCTGACTCCTGAAACCATCATTTCAACAAAGATCTTACCAAGCCTGAAATTACCTTCTATCAGTTGTGTAGTAATTTTTCCAGTGTTCCCAGCTTGTGTGGTCACTTGTGCAGAAAACAGGAGGCTGGGTAAGGTGTTGAATCTGGCGGACTCAATATTTGATCGTGTCGACGTGCCCAGTACAAAAACAGTTGTAAACTAAATAAATGATTTGAAGCAGTGGTTTCCCAAGAGGAAGCTAACAGTCATAGACAAGCATACTATCTGTCTAATGGGGTGTTGATGCACAAGTGGAAAGTGCATGAGACAGATGGAGAGTGGAGTAGTGTGTCTCAGGTAGTGATGCCTGCTCCATTGCGGCAGCAGGTGTTGTCTGTGGCACACGACCATACTTGGTCTGGCCACTTAGGTATAATGAAGACCTATGACCATATAATGCAAAAATTTTTCTGGCAAGGGTTAATAAAAGATGTTGTGCGTTACTGCAATAGTTGTCATGTCTGTCAGATGGTAGGAAAGTGCCTAAGGAAGTGCAAACTGACCAAGGCAGTAATTTTATGTCTAAACTGTTTTCACAGGTATTAGGTAACCTCTCTATTAAACATCAAACATCAAGCCCTCATCTTCCGGTAAGCCAAGGGGCATTAGAATACTGGCACCAAACCTTAAAGTCAATGCTGCATAAGTATTGTTTAGACACGCAGGCTGATTGGGACGAGGGCGTTCCCTATGTGTTGTTTGCCATTAGAGAGGTGGTACAAGAGTCTTTAGGATTTAGTCCTGCTGCATTAGTGTTTGGACATACCCTGCGGGGCCCTTTACAAGCCTGCCTAAAAATGTGTGTGAATATGTACAGCAGATGTGTAAACGTCTCCATGACGCATGTGAGATGGCTCATGAGTCTCTCTCATCGCGGTAGGCTAAAATGAAGCATCGCTATGACAGGACTGCTAAAAGCCGTGAGTTCAAAGAGGGTGATCAGGTGTTGGTTCTCCTGCCAGTAGCTGGTTCGTCCCTGTCATCACAGTATTCAGGACCCTACCTGGTAGAGAGCAAAATAAACGAGAACAACTATATTGTGAAAACGAATGAACAAAGGTGATCAGCCAGGCTGTGTCATAATAATATGTTAATGCCATACAAAGGGCATACTTCCTCTTTCACTACAGATGTCCAGAAACCCCAGTGGTGTCAAGTGTGGCTAATGTGGTGCTGCGCTCTGATGCAGCTCTAGAAGGTGACCAAGGGGACAAATTAAAAATTACAGCTAACATGCAATGTGAAAGGTTGAGTAACTCAGAGTTATTGAAGTCATTGCCATCCTTAATGTCCCGTCTGTGTGATGATAAACAACATGAACTTATCACCTTGATTCAGGAGTTCCCTGATATTTTCCAGAATGTTCCAGGTCGATATACGGTCCTGGCGCATGATGTGGACATTGCGGGTGCCGCTCCAATTTGACAGCACCCGTATCTGGTAAACGCCCATAAGCGCCATGTGTTACGTATGGAAACAAAATATTTATTAGCCCATGAGATGGCTACACCCAGTACAAGTCCGTGGAGCTCTCCATGCATTTTAGTGCCCAAGCCTGATGGTGTCAATGCGGTCACCGTGCCCGACTCTTTCCCGATGCCGCGCATTGATGACTGCGTTGACACGATTGGGTCTGCTAAGTATGTGAGTAAGCTGGACATTCTAAAGGGTTACTGGCAAGTGCCATTAACGGAATGTGCCTCCACCATCTCGACATTTGTTAAGCCTGACCAATTTTTACAGTACACAGTAATGGCATTTGGTATGCGCAATGTGCCTGCTACGTTTCAGAGGCTAGTAAACAAGGTGCTTGCTGAGGTAAACGACTGTACAGCTTACCTAGACAATTTAGTTGTTCACTCCTCCACTTGGGCGGGTCATGTAGCCACATTGCTGGTGGTATTTGAATGGCTTAAAGCCGCTTCCTTGACTCTTAACTTGGCTAAATGCGACTTTGGAAATGCCACGGTTACATATTTGGGAAAGGAGGTGGGATATGGTCAAGTCCGGCCTGTGGCGAGAAAAGTAGAGGCCATCACGGCTTACCCTGTGCTTACAACTTGCCGTCAGCATATGCGATTTTTGGGTACTACCGCACATTTTCCATTTCTAAGGTGGTAGCCTCGCTTACCTCACTTATAACTCTGAAGGCACCGTTTCATTGGACAACTGGGTGCCAAGAGGCTTATGATGCGGCTAAATTGTTGCTAAGTTCCACTCCAGTTTTAGCCGCTCCAGATTTCAACAAACCTTTCAAAATTGAGATTGACGCTAGAACGGTAGGGACTGGGGCAGTGCTTTTGCAGGAAGACGGACAGGGGAATGATCATCCTGTCTGTTTCTTTTCTCGAAAGTTTACTCCGTGCCAGTGCAGGTATTCCACTGAGGAGACCCTAGCATTACTTCTGGCTCTTCAGTTCTTCGATGTCTATGTGGGTTCCAGTGTTTTGCCTGTTACCGTTTTCACAGACCATAACCCGTTGGTATTTCTGTCCCGTATGTACAATCCAAATCGAAGACTTATGCGCTGGGCCTTGATTGTGCAGGGTTATAACCTGGAGATCCGCCATCTGAAGGGTGCAGATATTGTGGTGGCTAACGCCCTGTCGAGAATGTGGGAGGAACCTTTGACTGGAGTCCGTTAGTGTGGTGTTGCTGTGGGAAAACCAAATCCTGAAGGTTTTTTTTTTGGTGAGGGCGTGTTACGTCCCCCAGTGTAAGAGCACATGTTTTTCTGTATTACCTGTTTTGTGTTCCTGCTTTTCTGTGTGTTTTTCTTTGCTCTGTGTGTCTGTTTCCCCCAGGTAGTGCAACTCAGCCATGATCATCATTTAACAATGACTCCTTCCTTCCATAATCCGGTGAACCTGTTCCCAGTCATCACATCAATCCCATCATCCCCTTTCCACAGCATAAATTATGCCATTTAGTTTCTCTCTCAACTAGCTGACAGGAGGACTAGTTGAATAGCAGCCTCGGCGATGACCTTTGATAGGGCTAGGTTTTTTAAAGCTCGCAGCGGGCTGGTTGGCAAGGAGTCCTCATGGGGTTCAACTGCGGCAGAGGTGGAGCGGGCTGAAAGTAGTGAGGGTGATGGACTGGCCCAGGAAGGTGAAAACAATGTGGATGTCGTGTTGGTGGCGGGTCATGGCGGCTGTGCTGTGGGTGAGGTGGGCATGGAGGGGAGCTCGGATGGGAGTGTGGGTGGTGCTGGTGTGGCGGTGGGGTTTAAGGAATGACAGTATGTTCGGCGGAAGAAGAAGCGTGCACGAAAGAAGGAGGGTGGTAAGAGTGGTTCAGGGGAAGGTGTAGGGCCGGCACTTGGTGGTGGGGAGCAGAAGTTTAAGGTGATTGTGGTGTTTGCATCCAGTTAAGTTAAGGTGATGCACCCGGTGTCACTCACTGCGGCGATTAGGGATCAGGTTGGGAGGGTGATGGATGCTAGGTGTTTGAGTGGTGGTAGGGTTCTCACTGTGGTGGGTAGTGTGGCGCAAAGAGATAAGTTGTTGAAATTGGAGGTGTTGAATGGGGTAAGGTGAAATGTCTGGTGCCAGGGAGTGCGGTGAAGGCGAGAGGGGTGATCAAAGGTGTTCTGGTGGATCTGTCTATGGAGGAGCTGAAAGAGGTGGTGTCGGGAGGGGTTGTGCTAGAAGCGAGACGGATGGGCAGTAGGGCATTGGAGTTAGAGAAGGTGAGTCCCACAGTGTTGTTGGAGTTTGGAGGTCCGTTGCCGAGTAGGCTGCACTTAGGGTTTCTTAGCTTTTTTGTGAGGGAATATGTGCCGCCGCCACTGACGTGTTTTAATTCTCAGCGTATGGGACATGTGGCAGCTGTGTGTAGAGGGCAGGGTAGGTGTGGTAGGTGTGGGGGTGTGCATGAGTATAACAAGTGTGGGGTAGGGGACAAGGTGAGGTGTTGTAATTGTGGTGGGGAGCACAGTGCTGCGTTTGGAGGGTGTGTGGTTCAGAAGAGGGCGGCAGAGGCACAGCGGGTTAAGGTGGTGGATAAGGTCACGTATGCGGAAGCAGTGCGGAGAGTGGGGGGTCTTGGGGTGGCTGTGCAGGTGGTGAAGGAGAGGGTTGTAGGACTGGTGTTGGAGGGCGGTATGGGTACTCACAGTGTGGTGTTGTCTGAGACGGGTAAGCATGAGTGTGTGGTTGGTGAGGATTCGTTGCTGGTGGGCAGGGTTTTGAGTTTTTGGCATTACTGTGTAGAGTGGTGAATGTTTGTAGTCAGGTTAAGGTAAGGAATGCTAGGATTGATGTTGTGGTGTGTGCTGCTAGGGATGTTATGGGTATTTCGGATGTCACGGGGGAGGTGATTCATGAGCTTATGAAGGGGAAGGGAGGGGGTAGGTAGTGGGTGGTAGGGGGGGGGTGCTGGGGGTTGGTAGTGGGCTGTATTAATATTTCTTAGGGTGGTGGGTGAGTTGGGTGGCCTTGAATTGGGTGGGCTGTGACCGGCCTCACACTCCGGCACAGTTGGTGGTGGTATATGCACCATAAGTCGGTTGCGATCCTCCATTAAACCAACGAAAATTAAGAAGAAGAAGAAGTAGTAGTTTCTCTCAATCACTGTGTGTAAGGTTGCTCTCTGTGAGCTGGTTCTATGATTTGGGTCTTAGTATTGTACTGTGTTTGAGTGAGAGCTTAGATTGTAAGAGTGTGAATAGGCCTATCAGTGTGATAGTTGTGCTGGTGTGGTTGTTAGTTTGAAGTCAGTGTTTGTATGTAGTATTTCTGGTTGTTAATTTTGTCATTAATCATTTGTTTCCCTTTCTTCCCAGGGGGAAAGGGGACGCACTTGGGAGTGTGTAGGCAAGACGCCCTGGCTTACACTACCCGTAGGGTAACTCCCTTGTTATATACACCAGGGTAGATCTGGACTGACCACCTCCTGTACTTTCGAGTTAGGGCGCCTCATTCTTGTGACAGTTAGGTTTAGTTATGTGTGTGTTATATTAGAGCAGGTTAGGGGGTGGGCTTTTGTGATATTATTTATTTACTTTGGTCCAGTCCAGCCCTTTCCCCAATCTGTAATTTATTATTAATTATACTTATCACTAATTACATTTTTACTGTGGCAATTAAAACCCTTTTGTTAAACGGTACTGCTTTGTGTCTCTGTCCTTACTCGCACCCTCAATCCCATATCTCTTTTGCTGGCCTCCTGGGTCTTCTGAACAGTGGGGTGTCATGTCTCCCTCCAACGGGAGGTAGATTGTAACAGTTGCCTTGTGAAACAATCAGAGCAATGTTGCCCTAAGCTTTTAAGTAACTCAACACTTGTTTGGCTGTGTTCCAATGTTGACCCTTTGGTTCTGACAGGTAGGGTGTCAGCTAAATTGGGCCATCAGGTAAAATGGGCCAAATAAAGTTGTAGCATCATATCTCTTAATATCTTTACAGCAAATCACACTAACTGATCTTGCATTGTTGCTTCAACACTTGTGGACTTGTAACAAGAGTTTTGATTGGTCTAAGTTTTCTAGGCAGGCAGGGCAGAAAATTTACATTAGATCTCATGCATAGCTTATTTGAAAAAATAAGTGGCCATTTTTGTTGACTTCACCCTATTGAGACAATTTACTGACAACCCAACTCAAATCTGATCTTGTGCACTTATTGTCACATAGATTTAACTACCAACAACGTCACAATACTTTCTAGAATTAACAGTATCACCTTCACCGTTACATTTTGGTTTCAATTCAGTTGTAGTTTTTCTTGGTTTGCAATCAGTCATACCAAACCTCTTTAATACATTTGAAATGTATCTGTTTTGATTCATCTTTATTGTTCCTTCTTTTTGTATGAAATCAATACCTAAGGTTTCCAAGATCCTTCATTTTGAATTTTGCTGTCAAGATTTTCTTTACATTATTCAGTGTACTCATGTCACTGGTAGCAATAATTAGGTAATCTACCCAAATTATCAATATCACCTTCTCATGTTTCCTCTCTTTAATGTACACACAATGATCTGCTTGATTTTGTACAAAACCATTTCCACTTAGGTGATCATGCAACACATTATTCCAGATTCTACCAGACTGTTTCAATCCATACAGTGATTTATTCAGCTTGCAAACCAGGTTTTCATCACTATCTCAAACCCTTCTATCGGCGCCCCCTCCCCACCCTTAAAACATATATATAATTTGTATGGGGGCAATCAATCTTTATGTATTTTTATTTTTATTATTATAAAAATTAAACTCCAGACTTATTTATTTGATTTATTCGTCATGATATTGACGACTCAAGAGACAGCGTTGGCACAGGACAGGTGTGGATGCTGGGTGAGTGACGTCAGTGTCGAACGCCTGTTGAACGTTCATTGTTGAAAACTTTTGGCTGCGGTTCTGTAAGGAGGCTACTATGAAATTATCAAAGCCATCGGGGGCACAGTTTAGAAAGAAGAGGAAAGATGCGGAAGAAAGGCGAGAGAAGTATAGTGGTATCTTTTTATGCACATTTTGAAAAGCATCTGTCTACAATATATCTGCGCTATATTTGTTGATATTAAAATCCTTTCTCAAACCCAAAAAAAAGATTTTAAACAAAGCAGTCCAAAGACCACCATAAATGGTTATAAATATGGGCATAATTGTCTAGAACACGTTCCTCCACGATCTATATCATGATGACGAGGTACTTTTTAACTGGGAAAGAAATAGTCCCTTGCAGTTCATGTATTCATCACCGTCTCATGTCCTTGAGACATATATTTAAGAGAAGATGGAAAACCAGCTCACCATTAATTCACATGATGTATTGGTTTCATTAAATATTCATTGTCAATATAGATTAACATATGCATTTGTTTAATACATATACGTTGTCAGTCACAGGCGGTGGAGTGACGTTTGGGAATGCACTGGCATTCTGCCAGCAACACTATAAATGCCTTCACAGGTTCGGTATAAGGAGAAATCCTCAAATTAATAATAATAATAATGCATTCAACTTAGTATAGCGCTTTTCTTCCAAGGAACCCAAAGTGCTTTACACCGTGAGGGGGAAAGCCCACCTCATCCACCACCAATGTGTAGCACCCACTTGGGTGATGCATGGCAGCCATTTTGCACCAGAACGCTCACCACACATCAGCTATCAGGTGGAGAGGTGAGTAGTATAATAGCCCATCACACGCAATTATCTCATGAACCCTACATGGTAGCAACTATTGTCTACCGTTAGAAAGAGGAGATTCAGCTTTAAATAATAAGTGGTAGATGTCTATGTGGGTTCATTAGAGCCGGAGCTATCGCGCATCAAAGTTGTATACTTTTTTTCCCTAACTATTTTTCTATAGTTTTGTTAAAACCCAGCTATATATCCCTTCCAGAAATTGTTTGTCTTGTGCAGGGTGATGTCCTACATCATTGCAGAGTTGTTAGTTTGTCAATGTCATTTGCTAATTCCAGTCTGTAATGTTTTTAGTAAAACAAAGACAGTCTAAAAACATGCAATTAACCTGTTAACGCACTTGTATTTATTTTGTGTTTATAGTAGTGTTACGTCCCCCAGTTTAGTAAAAGCGTAAAGGGGTTAACCTTGGGTTATTTAGCTGTTTGTGTGCAATGTTCTGCTGTGTTTCTGTGTTTGTTCTGCTCTGTCCGTATGTTTCCCCACAGATGGTGCAGATTCCCTCATCAAGACCCTCCATTCATCACTTATCACTGACTCCTCCCCTCCGTTATCCCATACACCTGGTTTCATCAATCAACAGCTATCCCATCATGCCCTTCCTCTGTATATCTGTGCCCCTGTTTCCTTCACTCTCTCTCGCTCTTTCAGTGTGTGAGGTTGCCTTTATTGAAGGTCCTCTCAGTTCTGGCTGCCTTTGGTTTTGATGTCAGGTTTGTTGGCAGTGTGTGTTTTGGAGTGTTGGGAGTGTTGTGTTAGTATCTGTGGATAGAGTGAGAGCTGTGTTTTGTGGTAGTTTGAGTGGTAGGCCTATTAGTGTGTAAGAGTGGTAGTGTGTTAAACCTAGTGTGTTAGTGGTGTAGTCCTTAGTGTGTCGTTAGTACAGGTGAAATTGTGTTTATTTGTATTAACATTGTGTTCTCTCTTTGTTCCCAGAGGAGGAGAGGAGGCACTTTTGGGGGTGTCAGGCCAGACGCCCTTGGGCTTACACCACCCATAGGGATACTCCCCTGTTAAACACACTAGGTTAGATCTGAGCGCCCACTGTATTTTGGTTAGGGCACCTTGATCGCGTGCCAGATTAGTTTAGAACTGTGTGTGTTAGTTTAGTGCAGGTTAGGGGTGGGACTTTGTGTATGAGTTCTTTGTTTTGGGTTAGCTCAGCCTCTCCTCCCAAATTATTATTTATTATTATTACCGTGGCAAATGAAGCCCTTGTTTATACGGTAATTTGCTGTCTCTGTGTCCTTGCTCGCACCTACGACCTCATACTCCTGTCTCTGACCGTTTGGGCAACAAGGTGTGGCGTCCCACTCCCCTCCTGGGGAGGCAGTGCGTAACAAGTAGTAAAAATAAAGTTATTTTCCCTGGCAATTTTTTTGGGGGGTGGGGGGCGCCATTTTGAGATCTCGCCTAGGGCGCCAGATTAGCCAGAAACGGCCCTGCAACCAATCACATGGCAGTTGCTTCAATGCATTTAGGGGTGTGGTCCTGGTCAAGACAATCTCCTGAACTCCAAACTAAATGTCAGAATGGGAAAGAAAGGTGACATAAGCAATTTTGAGTGTGGCATGGTTGTTGGTGCCAGACGGGCCGGTCTGAGTATTTCACAATCTGCTCAGTTACAGGGACCATTTCTAGGGTTTACAAAGAATGGTGTGAAAAGGGAAAAATATCCAGTATGTGGCAGTCCTGTGGACAAAAATGCCTTGTTGATGCTAGAGGTCAGAGGAGAATGGGCCGACTGCTTCATGGTAATAGAAGGGCAACTTTGACTGAAATAACCACTCGTTACAACCGAGGTATGCAGCAAAGCATTTGTCAAGCCACAACACACACAACCTTGAGGCGGATGGGCTACAACAGCAGAAGACCCCGACGGGTACCACTTATCTCCACTACAAATAGGAAAAAGAGGCTACAATTTGCAAGAGCTCACCAAAATTGGACAGTTGAAGACTGGAAAAATGTTGCCTGGTCTGATGAGTCTCGATTTCTGTTGAGACATTCAGATAGTAGAGTCAGAATGAGAACATGGATCCATCATGCGTTGTTACCACTGTGCAGGCTGGTGGTGGTGGTGTCATGGTCTGGGGGATGTTTTTTTGGCACACTTTAGGCCCCTTAATGCCAATTGGGCATTGTTTAAATGCCACGGCCTACCTGAGCATTGTTTCTGACCATGTCCATCCCTTTATGGTCACCATGTACCCATCCTCTGATGGCTACTTCCAGCAGGATAATGCACCATGTCACAAAGCTTGAATCATTTCAAATTGGTTTCTTGAACATGACAATGAGTTCACTGTACTAAAATGGCCCCCACAGTCACCAGATCTCAACCCAATAGATCATCTTTGGGATGTGGTGGAACGGGAGCTTCGTGCCCTGGATGTGCATCCCACAAATCTTCATCAACTGCAAGATGCTATCCTATCAATATGGGCCAACATTTCTAAAGAATGCTTTCAGCACCTTGTTGAATCAATGTCACGTAGAAATAAGGCAGGCCTGAAGGCGACAGGGGATCAAACACAGTATTAGTATGGTGTTCCTAATAATCCTTTTAGGTGAGTGTAAACCTCACAATCAATTGGAGCATGCAGGTAAGCTGTTTTCACATCCATCTGGTGGAGAATAAGATAATATTGTGCAGCCATTTGCATTAGCACCGATTTAGTATTAATATTGATTTCATATTTGCAGTTGGGGAGAATGTCTCCTTGTGATCTATTTCCATTACTTGACTGTAACCCTTAGCCACATATCTTGCCTTGTAAGTTTCTGTCTCAGTTCTATTAGTCTTAACTGTGTAAACCCATCTACCCCCCACTGCATGCTTTCCTTCCGGTAGCATGGTGAGTGTAAAGATGTCATTCTCTTTAAGGCCAGGCACCACACTCTAATAGGCAATTTTTTCTCCTTTAGTCTTATCAGGTTGAGATTTTACCAATCCAAAGTATCCCTATATACAATATATTTTATATTACAAGTATTATTTATTTAACAATTTAAATATGCACATTAGGAAACTATCCTTAAATATCAGCTAATTTGCATATTATGAGAATCCATTTGTCAACACTTTGCTTCAAGACAGAATGTTTAAATTACTTTTATTTGAATAAGATACCCAATGGTCAGTTTATCGAAATATTGTTATTTGATGAAATTATTTAAAATACAACATTCTCATGTATGACGGATGCACAATTTGCATGTATTTACAGATAGAATTACAGTGAAATTATAAATTATATTATGTATCTAAAACTTCTGTATAAGTCTGGCTGTAAGACCTAAGAACCTCTGTGTGGAATTTTATGAATGTACATCCTTGAATGACTGAAAAAATAAATTTGCACATAAACTACATGTGATTTTGAGAAAATGGCGGATAAAGATATGCTAATGCAATTAAAACGTTATTTTCCACTTAACTTTCAGCACAAATCACTACGACTATGAAGGATATAGCCATATATGGAGGAGCCAACAATATGCTCCAGGAAATAAGATTTCTAATGATATATGACTCAACATGGGACGTTTTGAAAATAGGGGTTGAATGTCTACATGAAACATGCTAACAAAAACAAAATGTATGCTAGGTTCAGTTGACGGAGTGGTGATAAAATGATAAAAATCTACTATTTGTATAAATCATTTTTATTTATTTGGGCATATTATGAAAGTATACAAGTTACAGTTGCAAACTATCTAAAAATCTGAAAATAGACAAAAGCAAATAAAATAAAATAAATTTTAGGGTGGTGGCTGGCTTTAAGAGAATCCATTTTCTCTTTCATAGAACTTATTGACAACTGTGACTGATTAGAATGTATAGCTTCCCTGTAGGTCTGAGGTACCTCACACATCTTGTAACATTAGTCTATGTTGATTAACACCGGATCATTTTCAGTATCAGGTACATAATCTGTAACATGGACAGAGAATGGTCTCCATTATATGTTTAGTTTGATTTGTATATATTGTATAATTATTTCATGGTGTGTATGTTCCTCAATCTTCAGTGCTTTGCATGGTGTTTGAGTTTATCCTTATATTCTGTGTAATGTCCCTTTATCTTGTTTAGGTACGCCTCTCTCTCTGTTTGGGTTGTCATGACGATAGGGTTAGAATAGGTGAGGCAGGTATCTGGTAGAACGGGTTGATAAAATATTACGAATAGCTGTGTTTGATTAGGTAGGGTAGCTTCCAGCATTTATAGATGGCCCAAACGAGAGAGAGGCATGGGTCATTGATTGTAAATTAAGCTTCGTTGGTGATTGATTATATTATATTTCATGTGAGTCATTGATTGCCTCTATCCTGCTTATTTATATTTGCTACCCTGTGCGTGAACAGGAATATTGTTTATGAGCTGTGTTGAGAAGATGTCCTGGAGCTACACACAAGTGAGTTTCTACAACTGTTAGAGTTCTGAATGTTTAGGCATTCGCCTTGTACCTAGATGTTAGCCAGTGTACGTACCACTGTTAAAAGTACGTAGCTAATATGTTATTTCTGTGAGCGTTCGCTTCATTCTGTTAAACTTGACTCATTCACAAGCTGTATGTTTCCAAAGCATTCTGGAATAAACTAAACACAACTGCCATCTACTGCCTTAGAGTCTCCCTCTCTTTACACCACCCACCAAAACCGTGACAGATTGACCTACCAACAAAAGGAGAGTTTCAGACCGCAAGACAGTACAACACGTGAGAGAATGCCCAACTTCCCTGAAGAGATTTTGGAACCAGAAACAGACGAGGAGGAGAATGCTAGGCTCTATCGCGTCTTCAGCGGCACACCCCCTATGTGGCCATACGGGGACTATCATTCACCAGCCTCTACCACCTCACCAGCAACCGGGAGACATTCCTATGAGGAGGACCTATTTTCCTCGGAGTAGGACGAGGGGGCTCCTATCCTCACCATTCAGGACTTTTACACCCAGTTTGGTTACATCCCACTCATGTGGCCATACCTGGGCTACCCTCAGGCTTCTCCTACCACCACGACGGAGCCCTGGATGTACCCCCTCACTAAGGAGGATTTTGAGCCCTTCTCCCCTTCAGAGGATGAACATGAGGAGTCTTTGGAGGATTATTTGGGGCATTTTCCCTCAGATAAGGAGGAGTCGGAGGAGGAGAACTGGGGTCTCCCCAAGGATTTTTTTGGGGGGCTATGGGGTGTGCAGACAGGCACCCCCATTCAACAGCATGTACAGCCCGGCTCCGGAGGAACAGCCAGGGCAGATGGCGTCAGCTTCAGTAAATGATCCCATGGCTCTGTGGGTACTCCCCCCTACACCATGGTGGGTGTATTCTGAAACACCACCACCCACAGAGCCCTTCCCGTAGCTTATGCTGCCCTATCCACATCATGCCCTGGCTGATGATGGAGAGGAGCAGTGCGTGGAGCAGGGCCCAGCTCAGCCGACTCACCAAACCGAGGCCAAAGTCTGTTGGTTAGTCAGACATTGTCGAGCAACATGTCCCCTTTCCCTACAGTTGTAGCACAAAATGTCCGCGTCAACATTATCTTCTCTCCCATTCATTCTTGTTGCTGAGCAACGTGCTTTCATCAAGTTATCATTTGTTTGAATGGAATTTTTCTGTGTCTTCAAAACTCCTTAAACAAGTTTTAAAGTCTGTAAACATTATGTTCTCACAGCTTTGTGTGGTCTGTATAGAAAATGGTCTAAACAAATCTGGTAATACCATTGCAATTAATAGCCTGTCACTGAGTGTCTCTTCAGCATTCCTCGGGTCTGTAATTGCGGTTTCTGCCTGTATAATGTAATCTGTGACGCTTTCATTACTTTCCTTCTGAAGAGATGTCAGTTCTGTATATAGACTAATCACGCGGCATAATATTCTCAGAGTATCCTCAGAGCTTTTCGCCCATCATCCGTTGCCTCTCTCATAAGCAGGGAGAAACTCTTTTCATTCAAAAATTGAATCACTTCAGCATAGGCTTCTTCACTCTTTCTCATGTCTGCACTACGGTCATAGCCTTCATTACTTGACTCTTCCACTATGGTATTCTTCAATCCCGATAGGCATAGATAGCCTAGGGACTTTGTTTCCAATAATTCATCATTCTTAACAGAGGAATAAAAATGTGCAGCCATCAGTTCTTGTTAACTGGAACATGGCAATCTATTACATCTCTCGCAATAGTATGCAAACGTACGTCATATGTAACGTCAAGATGAGAGCACAATCAAATACATACATCGCATTCCAACTCATGGGGTGTGAGCAGCCCACTCATTCTTTAAAGAGTCTTAATTTATTCACAGAGAAACATAAACCACAGAAATAGATAAGATAGAGTGGAACTCTCTACTTATGACTCATTTAGTGACTCACTATTTATCTCTCTGATTGCCACAAAAGCCTGCACCACCTTCAGTCGCCTCTCCTTCCGGTTCTCTTCTGCTAATGATTGCAAACATCATTGAAGCTTGAATCCACTTTCCCTTAAATTACTTCCTTGAAAGTACTACTATCAAATCTACTGACAGACCATGGTACATGTTGGAGCGACATTAGTGTCTTTATATCGCAATCAAAACTTTTTGCTTTGCAAACAAAACAATTTTTTTCAAAAGCAAAACACGTTTTAATCACATTATATAATATACATAAAAAAGTAGAAAACTTTTGCTTGCAAAACAAAAAGTTTTGCTCGCAAAACAAAAAATTTTGCTTGCAAAACCAAAACCTTTCCTTGAAAAACCAAAACCTTTGCTTGCAAAACAAAAACCTTTGCTTGCAAAACATATTTTGTCGACTCTTGACCCCATTCCTGTCGGCTTTCCAATTGGTCAACACAGCAGAACGTCAGACTGTCATTGAACGTAACTGTTTTGGTTCAAACGTAGTAGCATGTAGAAAATCACACATCTTTACCTACCGAGGCTATTTAAATGCGTTTGCGATATCATGCCAGGCAAAACGGTGTTGTAGATTACACCATTAATCTCTTCAAATGGAGTTGGCATGAAATACGCCAACAGATGAACTTCATAGCTTCAATGATGCCATTTGGAAAGAAAAACTCTAAGTGGGACCCATCCTCTACTAAAACAGTAAGTCATTCGTTATTCGAACAGTTATTTTTCGTACCTACAAAGCATAGCTACCTTTGCAAATTTGGGTCATCCAATTGTTCATAATTCTGAGTTTACTGTAGCTAGTTAGTGTATTTACCATATGCATAGACACATGGAATTGCATGTACAGTAATGTTGTTTAATCAAGGTGTTCTTAGTGGCTAGCTAGCTGTGTCGAAGAAGTAGCCTTATATAAACCATGTCAGTAATTGGTGAAAATCTACCGCACTGTAGTACTTTCACACACAATAACACTGAACTGTTCATGTAAGGTAACTTACCTGAGACATCAGAGACTGATATCTGTTCTAATTTAATATTTTTATTTAACATTTAAATACATCATTTAAACACATCATGTAAAATGAAAACCACTGCTCCTGGAAGCAGACAAATTTAATTTGTAACTTCAAGCAGACTGCAAACTTTTTAAAAACCCAGGTCTAGCCATTATGGAAGGTGAGCCAAGTTCCTCAATATACCCAGATGGCTGTGCAGAATGATGGAAAAACAATTGCTGCACGTTGGCACTGCTTGGCAGGGTGATGAACAGTAGGCTAACTACAAATATTTACAATGACCACTAGACAAGAGGATGTCTTGAGACTGCCTTGAACACATGTCACTCCTACTAAAGTCAGGTAAGGCTTAAAATGCTTGGCCTGGCACAGTTGCTGGTTCTGCAAGCTTACAGGAAACGCACATGGTATGGGTTTCATGTAAGTTCATAGGACAAGTGACTGCCTGGCTACGCAATACTTGGGTTATAACAATCATGTAAGGATTAAAATAATATTCTTCATCTATCCTGAGTATTATTAATATTCAATCTCAATCTTTTACATGATATTGAGTTACTTGTCTTGTGTGTTTTTAAAGTTCTCTGTCATGCAGGCTATGCTGAGGATATCACCTGAACCCTGAAACAATGTGTCATCTTCAGTGGCCAACAAGATGAGGCTTTCATCAATGAGACAGTGGGTACAATAGGAACATACATGTCCTTGGTTGGTGGGAACCTCTACCCTAGAGATTGACCAAGAGATTTGTTGTTGTTTTTTATTTCACCTTGATTTAATGAAGTAGGCCAACAGGGAACTGATACACAATTGCAAGAGTGTGTCACAATGTCTGTATTATTTGTCCTTGTTCTGTGTCACTTCAGTGTGGTTTATCCCCCATGTGTTTTGTTTTGTTTCCCGCTCTTTGTGTCACATGATCCCATCACATGTTTTTGTCAGCCTATCAGTTCTGTTATTTAGTCCACACCTGCACCTCCTCCCCTCCTTAGTATGGTATTTAGTTCTGTGTTGGTTTGTTTGGAGTGGTTCCTTGTTCTTGTCTAGGTACGTGGTTGTTCTTTGTAGTAGTTGTCTTTAGTCTATTCATATGTTTAGTGTAAAGTGTTTCTCTTGTGTCCTAGGTCATGTTATATAAGTTAAAGGTTCTGTTCTTGTGTTTATGTAGTGTTGTTCTTGTTTACTATGTTAGGTCTTTGTCACTCATGTATTTTTGTCTCTATGTTCTTGTCCAGTTGTTTCCTGTGCATCCTTTGTGACAAATAAATATTCCTTGTTGGTGAAGATGCTCCTGCCTCCAATCTTTAAATGCAACTGTTTCAAGTGACCTGTCAAGTAAGAGCTTAAAAATGCAACAAAAAAGAGAAAGATGCATTTGAATTACACTAAATACTCAAAATAAATGTGTGTATACACTGTGTACAAATAAGGTCTGTTAAGACAGATCAAATACACCATGGTGGCAGAGCAGAACTGTTGGAGCAGTAACACTGGAGCATGACTGAAAATTCTCTAGTTCAGGTAAAACAAACTGATTACAAATATTCAAAATATAGAACACATCTTTGTTTAAAACAGTTTATTAGCAAAATGTTTATAAGCTCTTAGTGATCATTTTTATCCTAAGCATTTTAAAGGTAATTGTCAAAAATTAATACTTGCAATCTGAGACTACAGAGAGTGCAGACAGGAGGGCAGTATAGCAAGGTAGATGATTTTACAGTATATGCAATAAATTAAATCATAACATGTTAATCTTTCAAATGAGCTAACAATATCAATTAATGTAGCTTTGTTGACAATAAATCATTGTGGTCCATTGCTTGTGTTTAAAGAAGTCAGTTCTGGTTTTACTTCAGCTGAGCTCTGGAATTGTGCTTAAAGAAGTGAGACACATGAAACTGTTTACATTTTTGCCACTTTCCTGTTTTCCATTAAGTTCTGCAGAGATTTGACCAGCTGTAGTAGAAGTGGCCCATCATGGACACGGAAGTCCCCTTCAAGATGCCAACCACCTGCTTCATAATATAGATACACCTAGAAAATTGTTTATATTTATAAAAAATGTATTTAACATTCAGCTTTCAGGATGTAAAAAGGAAGTATTGGTGTTTAATATATTCTTGATTGTCTGAGTGTTACTGGTATCGGAGTTACACACTCTTTGGCTATTTGACATGTATCAGGTAAACCAGTAATTTGCAAACCTCTCCCCAAGTACCTCCAGCAAGTCCATGTATTTAAACAACCCCTAAAGCTAGCTAACCTGATTCAACTTGTCTACAAATCAACAACTCTTTGATTAGTAGATCTAGTGAATTAGTTCTGGGCTACAGTTAAACTGTGGCCTGTCTGGTGGTACTTGAGAGGTTTGGGAACCTCTGGGGTAAACCATTTGTATTGACCAATATCTAAATATGTAAAAAAAATATGAATATATACTTACCAATTTGAATCTAAACACTGGCTTTGATTCTAGATTTTTCAATCCCCCCTGGGAGATTGCATCCTGCCGCAGGTGAACGTAGGGGTTAGCAGATCAATCAGGGCCAAGTTGTTATAGGATCTGAAACAAATGTGTAAAACAAAAACCCCTTTACAGTTTTAATCATTTGGTGGAGCGATGATCATTCCATGTTCCCGTAAAATGCTATTCTGTCAATTTTCGTTGCAAATCAAATTTAGCACAGGTGATGCTAAACATTACTAAGATGAAATGCCAACTCAGGGTAGTGGCAACTAGGGTTGGATGGAAAACTTACAGAATTGCGGCTCGCAGGAGCAGGAATATGTAGTGCTGATTTAGCAGATGTCCTTATTCAGAGCAACTTAGTGAATACAGCGGCATCCCCCTGAAGCAACTTAGGGTAAAGTGCCTTGTTCAAGGACACAATTAAATTTGGCAGTCGGTAATTGAACCGGCAACTTTTGTGGTTTAATCGTAATGATACATGATTTATGACAATCTTCATCTTGCTTCAGTTTTGTGATGTATTCTAGGCTTTTAACATTTTGAATTGTGGAGAGGTAAACAAAATCATGTTTGAGATGTTGGTACAATGATTATTAGATGCTTACTCTCCAAACTTTATTCAGGTATTTGATGTCACAAATTTGACTACAAGCAAATACATATTTAACTGTTTTCAATTCATTCTAATTAAGTTTGTCCAGTAAGAAATCAATCCAAACAGCAGTTGTCACAAAGTGCTTTGACAGATACCCAGCCTATAACCCCCAAGAGCAAGCAACAAGAAGTGATGCACAGTGGCTAAGACCTAGGAAGAAACCTAGTGAGGCCAGACTCAAGGGGGTGGCCAGTTCTCTTCTGGCTGTACCGGGTGGGGGATCTTAATGTACACAGTATTAAGGTCACATTGTTTATCAGTGTTCGGTTAGTGTCAATAAAAGCGGTAGAATTGAAATTGCACATGAAATGTTTGTATTTGAAGGCAACAAACAATTTTCATTTTGCTAAATAAATAAACATACACCAAAGACTTATAGTAATGCTACCTGGCTTTGTAATATTATTATCTAGCCTATGTCATCCTAGATACTGGAGCTAACGCCTAGTTTAGTATTTGAGTAAACATTAATGTTCTATGGACAGTTAAGACGTGTTAAATGAAAATACTAAATCAGGCAGGATTGTCTCTGTCATCTCAGGTAAGTTACATGAACAGTTCAGTGTTAATTTATATGTGATAGTAGTTTAGTGTGGTGGAAACAATTACAGTGATTTGCCAGGTAATTTTTAACATCTACTGTGCTGATAAATGCATGGTTTATAAGGCTACTGTACTTTACTGTAAGTGCGATTTCATGTGTCTATGCATATGGTATATACACTAACTAGCTACAGTAAACAAATAATTATGAACAATTAGATGACCTAAATTTGCAAAGGTAGCTATGCTTTGTAGGTATGACGAATAACTGTTCGAATAACAAATGACTTACTGCTTAAGTAGAGGATGGGTCCCACTTGGGCATCATTGAAGCTATGAAGTTCTTCTGTTGGCATATTTCATGCCAACTTCATTTGAAGTTATTAATGGTGTAATCTACAACACTGTTTTGCCTGGCATGATATCACGAACGCATTTAAATAGCCTTGGTAGGTAAAGATGTGTGATTTTCTACACGCTACGTTTGAACCAAAAGTTCTGACGTTCTGCTGTGTTGACCATTTGGGAAGCCGGTCAAGAGTTCATCTACAAAATATGTTTTGCAAGCAAAGGATTTTGTTTTGCAAGCAAAGGTTTTTGTTTTGCAAGCAAAAGTTTTCTACTTTTTTATATATATTATATAATATGTGATTAAAACGTGTGTTTTGCTTTTGAAAAAAATTGTTTGTTTGCGATATAAAGACACAAATGTAGCACCCCATCTTTTCGGCCGTTAATGCATTTTGCACACTCTCACCCGCACAGCTATCTTTGTATGTTGTCCACACTCCCTTTTCTACAGCCCTGGGGCCTCATTTATAAAACTTTGCGGTAGATTTGCGTCAGAAGTGGCGTACGGACGAAATATAGGACGTGCGTACACAAAGAAATATTCAGATTTATAAAACCATGCGCACGCACGTCCTGCGCTGTTTTCCCTTTATAAATCACAATCAATTTTAATACGTGGCGCAGCTTTTGCGGATACATGTCACGCCCATAATTGTCCATAAATAGTCAGTGAAACTCCCCAAAATTAATATTCATTGATTGAGAAATCATGGCATACACAGTAGTGAGGAAAACCAAAAAAGCAACTTCACTCAATGTCAAGTAGAAAATATTGTTGGCGAGGTGGAAAAGAGGAGGAAAAGGTTGTTTTATGCGCACAGTGTGCCTATTACGAACGGCGAAAATGCGTTGGAGTGGCAAAAGGTTGCAGATGCTGTGAATGCCTTGGTCGAAATAAAAAAAGTGGTCAGACATCAGTCGATGTCGAAAAGCGTCTAAAGCGCTTCATCGCGAAGGTGTCTGCCACGGGTGGGGGAAATGGGTAACATTAGAGCATCATGTCTGCATCACAAGTTATTTGGACATTGGTGGAATGAAAATGCTTTCGATTAATGAAAGCATTCTCTTTCGGTCTCCTTATGGCAACATGAGTGCAGTCAAAAGCATCGATTACATTTGGGATACCGCACATAACTGCAAATTGTGCTTTATGATTGCCTGTTCACCCGCCGTGTACGGAAACTTCATGTACTTATGCGCCAAGCCTATAATACAGACTAACACGTCTCGCATAACTCGGCTGAGATCCCTCACTTGTCAGTAAATTCCATCTGGAAAGTGCAATGTCGCCAGAAATCCTGTTATGAGTGATATGAAAGGCGCCAATAAATAATATTCATTATTAGGCTATTATTATAATTATAATTATTATCTTCTAACATTGCAAGGTCAGCTATTGTGCATCATTACGCATTGTGATGGCATGGCCTTTTATAACCATCCATTTGATTGTATCTGATAATCTACAGATGTATTAATGTAATTGTAAATGTAAAATAGTTCTGCACAAATAGAAAATCTTGAACCTTTCAAAATGGTTAAGACATGCATCACGATGGAACACATTTAAAAATTAAAAAACTAAATGCATATACAACAATAACAATGAACAATATGTTTCTGTATGTGTGGTGGAATTTCTATAAATGATGCTTTATACTTTTCATTAAATATGTTTGGACCAATAGAATGCCTTATCTACACCCTGTAGATATAAGGCAGAGTCACGTTGAAGTATTGAACAATATATTAATTATATGTTATTACAACATTTATACTATGAAAACAATATTCCCCAATTGAAAATAAAAACTATCTATTATCTATTTATTATCTATCTCATCATCATCTATTTATCTATTTATCTGCACCACCAGACAGAGACATCGACAAGAATATTAGTTTTAAACATGATTTTGTTCTGTTTACCGTATTATTTATGAGGATGAATTACATAACATGCCAATATAATTAGCCTACATAATATATTTGAGTGTTCTTTTTGCAAATATGTGCAATATGTCCTTCATTTGCCTTTACGTTAAAATCTTGTTTTATATCGTTTGTATTTCTCTGCAGGCTGTTAATTGTATGCATGGCTTTGTGACATCTTCATATTAATAATGAGAGGCAGTATTTCGATTTCGGTTACACAACGCTCTCCAGTTTCAGACTGATCTACAGTAGCCTACGTGTTTCATCCATCTGCCGATTGTAACGATTCCCAGTTCCCCTTCCCTGGACACTGCCACTTCCCTATTCCATCCCGCTCAGAACTACAATTCCCATTCACGAGTTCTACTTCCTGTGGACTACAGCTTCCCTAGTCATACCTCCAAAGAACTACATTTCCCATACCCGGACTCTGTAACATTTCCTGTTCCCTTTCACAGTACTACAGCTTCCCTAGTCATGCTTCCTCAGAACTACAGTTCCCATACCCGGACTCAATTATCATGATTCACCACACCTGCTCACTCCATTTTGTATATAAGCCACACACATCCTTAGCCTCCTTGCGAGGTATTGTAAGTACAAAGTCTTATTACTGAGCATTTATTCTTTCTTGTATTGTTGCTATTCCGGTTTGACCTCTGCCTGTTTGGATTACTCTG
>JACXGM010009131.1:0-28331 GCA_016801145.1 Umbra pygmaea | reverse complement strand
AATGGCCCCTAACTTGTCTGTCTTTAAGTCCTTATTAAAAACCCACCTGTTCACATTAGCATACTAACCGCCATTTTCGGGCAGTTATTACCTTTCTATTGTTAGCCTACCTTTCATTCTTCAGTTTTTCACAGTACTTTAATCTGATTATGTCCTGCTACTCCTGTCTTTACGTCAACTTTTATTTGTGTTACTGTGTGTTTTTATTACTTTTTTTAGATATGACGCTTCTGTATAGCACTTTGGTTAGCCTAGTGGCTGTTGTAAACGTGCTATAGAAATAAAGTGAATTTGAACTTGAACACTTGACGGACCAGATGGATAGGCCAGTGGCTGGATCAGTAATGGCCACAGAGATCTTCTTTGACTCAGATGCTAGCAAGATGGAGGTGGCTTACTGGTATGACTGGTATTAATAAAGATGAGCAAGTTGGACATTTTCGGGTTGAAGATTAACTAAACTCCCAAACCTACTGCCAGTTTTTAGAAAACACTTTATTTTTATGCAGGACAATGCTCCATCGCATGCATTGAAGTACTTAACTGCGTGGCTAGCCAGAAAAGATGAAAGAATAATGACATGGCCCTCCATACCTGTTATGTAATTGTGTATATGTATAATAATGATATGCGTTCTTCCTGGAAAGCATGGAAGCTGGGGACGATTTCCGTGGTTTTCACAAAAAAAAATTCCAGGGGGAGCTATGGGGGGCTGTACTATGCAGGGGTGGTCGTCGGTCCGCCTCACAGGCTGAGAGGATAGGCTGCCACAGCAACAACACCGCTGGTCTGGGAGGACTACGGAGACCCGAGGCTCTGGTCTTTGAAGCAGAGGGACAACAACAAAGACCTGCAGGAGCAACAGGCAGCGTTGGGTAGAGTACTGAAAAACTACTGTTACTTGTCCCAAAATGTACTTAAGTAAAAGTACAACCTGAAAAACTACTCAAGTTAAAAAAATTACTTGAATATTAGTTTCATATTTTGTTCAATACATTATTGCCATATTAACAACAAGAAATTATAATTTAAGAGGGTACAAACACAAACAGCATTTTTCCTGTTTGACTAAGTATTTGTTTTCAAGAGTCAGCCTATAGTAATGCAGAATTGAATACCAAAATCAATTATAAAAATGAAAAATACTGTATTACTATGCAAGTTATGAGCTTAAGTATGAGTCAATAATCTATTTGTGTAGTTTATGTTCAGCTTAAAGGAACACTCCACCATTTTTTTAAATAGGGTTATTCACCATCTCCCCTAGATGTAGATAGGTAGGCAAACGTATTATTCAGGTTTTCGGAGGACTCTGATGTGTGCTCCTCAGAGGACGACTACACAGACGGGTGAGGGGGGCAGTGCCGGGGGTCTGCTTGTTAATTACCCACCTCCCATTCAGCTAGCCAATTACCCTAGTAGGCTAGCAGCAGTGGCGGGTCTTGCATTTTACATCTAGGCCTTCAGCAATATCTTCCTGTAATTAAACCACATTCTAATAACCTCACCATAATATAGGGCTATACACTATTGCCATTCAACATAACCACCTGGCTTGTGGCTCCGCCACCTGGGTGGGTTCTTACCAGTTTACCATCAAGGCAAGGCAAGGCAAGTTTATTTATATAGCACATATCATACACAATGGCAATTCAAGGTGCTTTACATGAACAGGAAAACATAAAAATTTAAAACAGATTAAAGAAAAAAATTAAAGCAATTAAAATGAAAAAAACAGTCCGAAAAATAGTACAGTTTAAGAAATAAAAGATAATTTGTCAGTTTTATATTTGTTAAAAAAGTTTGAAATATCCAATAAATTTTGTTCCACTTCATGATTGTGTCCCACTTGTTGTTGATTCTTCACAAAAAATTACAGTTTCATATCTTTATGTTTGAAGCCTGAAATGTGGCAAAAGGTCGAAAAGTTCAAGGGGCCGAATACTTTCGCAAGGCACTGTAGTTATTCTGAGTGGTCATCTTTATCTCAAGGTTGAACATTTCTATCCTGATGGGAGTTATCTCTTCCTCATCAACAAAGTTTGAGGTGTCACTGAATGGGCTTAACTAGGGATGAGCTGAGTATCTGTATCCGTACTCGGAATGGGCGTGGCCTTCCAGGAAGTGGGCGGAACTATCCGGAAAGCTGATTAAGGTAAACCGATATGGTTTGCTCAGCATTTGCTACAGTCAGAACAGAAATATTCACAGAACAGGCTCCGAGTTGTGTTATAGGCAATGTTTTTGCTCACAAAAACATATCGATTTTAGGCTTAACTTAACAGCTTACAGCCCCACCCACTTACAGGAAGGCCACACCCATTCTGAGTACAGAACAGATGGAGACAAAGCAAGTGCAGAGGTTTGGAGTATTTAATATATGTACTTAGATACGACAACACAGTAAAGGCTTCTCCTCAATCAGCAGATATACTAGCTTAGCAACAGTTTCACAGAAACATAGAGTGGTACACTAGCAGCAATAATAAAAGTAGTAAAACATGCATCCACAATGGTAGTGAAAGCAACAATGACCGAAACCTCTGCATCAGTGTGGCAGGTCTATATAACCAGACTAACACATTCATTAATCTCAGCTGTTCTGATTTCTAATCAAACTCAGTCTGATGGAACAAGTCTTAACATACCCATGGTGTCTTAGCCCAATGGTCATGACAGTATCTTTGGAAGTATGGTCCCTCCAGTAAAGTTCCAGAGAAGATGTTTTGGTTGGTCCGTTGTGTCCAAACACCTTAATGAGTCAGCTGGTTAGCCTATACCCAACTAGCATTACACATTGACTAGATAGTTTTCAGGCGTAGTGTATGTTCAAGTCAAGCTCCTTCGTAAACCAGATAGCTATACTGTATATAACCACCAAATACAAGAAAGTTCCTGTAGTCAATCAGAAATATTGTAGTGGCTTCAGTCAAGACCACAACAGCATCCATATAAATGTATATCACCAAAATAATCTTAAACATTATATTTTAAAGTTGAGATATTTCCTTGCGAGTTGACATGCATTCTGTTCATTCCAGGAACTAGATTTGTTTGATTTCAGAAATGTCCACCCCACTGTAGCCATGTGTGTGGTTTCTGTTATTGCACTGTTGAGGCATGTAATCTACTAAACATGCCTGTGTTCTCAGATTCTTCTATGTCATCATGTTTCCTTAGCACCAGCAGAAATGCTCCACACAATTTAGCCCAGTCAATTAGCTTTGAAAATATCAATTCTTATCAAGATCCAGGTTGTGTTTTAAATACTAGCATTGTAGCTTTGTCTAGCATTGCTGCAACGTTAGCTTTGCCAGACATACTGCTTTCTATATTATCAACTCTGGCTTTGCATAGCATGGCTAGCTGATTTGCTTTACTTGTGTCATCTTATTTTGTGCAATGTCACCCTGGCCAATAGCTCTTTAACACAATAGCAAAAAAATACACTATTCTGAGATGTGCATGCACACTTGGGCTGAACGATGTTGTGTTTTAGCATTGACATCGCGATGTGCGCATGTGCGATAGTCACATCACCGGAACATGCAATGTGTAGAAGTGTAGCACTCAATGACAGTATAGGTAGCACCATGGGTAACACACAGTTTCTACAAGTTTGTAGAATGGTTTGTTGCTGGGGTGACATGCACGCTGTGCATCAGGGGCGGAGCTAGACTCTCAGTATAATGGGGTCAGAGTTTCATCACGGGGCCCTCTGGTAACAAGTATTTTTTAAATTAAAACAGTTAAAAAAACTGTAAAATATCTGATGAATGCATATGTTATAATGTGTCACTTGTTTAACCAAGGACGATTATATGTCAAATAAAACACAAAGAAAAGCCACATTTTTTTACAAGTTTGTATTGACGACTAAAGAAAGGAGTTTGCCAGTCAAGTAAATATGTTTCAACACCACAGACAGCGACAGCTGTGCCACACTATATAATTGACATGGCAATACTGTATATATTGAACACAAAGTTTGTTTACAACTCCATAGGCTACAGGTACTGGGATGAAAACTGAGTAAAACAACAGATTTATAACATTCTGAGTGACTTATTCATAACTTAAATATAAATTCTTAAAGACGATTTAAGTTGACCATTTTATGGTCTGCTTAACGATCCTACTGAACAAATAAATCTAACAAATAAATTAGTAAATCTTCATCATCCTCTCCTTCATGGTGGCAAATCTGCCAACCGCTTTGTCCTTGTCAATGTGTATAGTAAGTAAGTAAGTTAAATTTATTTTTATAGCACATTTAAACACAGCTTGCACTGACCAAAGTGCTGTACATAGAGCGTTAGCCACAAAATAATTAAATTAAATTAAAAGATAAAATAAATTGATACACTTACAAATCAGTGATTTAAAATAAGAAGATGTCAAGAGACAAAACACTTACAGACACAATGTAACAGAGTAGGACAATTAAAGAACAGGGAATGCCGATGTAAATAGATGAGTTTTTAGCCTGGTTTTGAATATTGTAATTGATGGTGCATTTCTGATGTCAGGTGGCAGTTGGTTCCACAGATGAGGGCCAGCAACAGAAAAGGCTCTGTCACCTTTTTATTTATGTATAACCTGCTCCACACACAGCAGGTGAGATTTAACAGTCTGGCCTCATCCATGCACGAACGAAAGCATGTATTAATGAGCTGCAGACGGCTAAAACATTGTTCGGCACTGGCGCTGCTGTAGTATGTCATAACTGTAGCCTACGTCCGACCTAAAATGCCCTTTATATTTATACCTGTTGCACCAGCAGTGCGTAAACTCTAAATGAGCGACGCCTGGTCTTATATTCTACGCCTATTAGCCATAGCAGGCGCAGCCAGGGTGCTGGGTGCCCTTTTATATAAATGATTTAAAATGTCTTGTTCTGACTCTCTGATTACAGATTTAAAGCTACATCTTAATGCAAAGACCGTTTTGTTCAAACGAAAATGCAGGGCACATTGTTTACGTTAGCAGCGACCACAAATCGTATTACCTCTATTAATAACCCGCTATGCATTCATAGCTGATTGGGTGGGCAATTATCAGGTTGAACAAGCATTTCAGATTAGTACAAGGCAAAGGCTGTAACCTACTTTTCAGGGTAGATTAAGATAGATATGTCTTTCAGCTTTAACTACTACATGGATTATCAATCAAATGCCTGGAAATGGCCAAAGTGTTGTTCGTTAAAACGGAACTAACGTTACTTTACGTTACAAACAAATCTTGATCCGTCACTTTAAGCTGCGCGATCCATCTCAATTAAAAAAGACTGGCGATTCACTGTCCTTCCTCATGCTAAATGGTGAATAAATGTTCTGTTATCTTTTTCAAGTTAGGATGATGCTAGTTGTTTTCTATAACTAAATTTGGTTAAAGCAGCAAATTTCATGTTTTTTTCATGCCGTAGTGCATGGCACACACACATTATTTGGCTTTGTACCTCAGAAATGATCAGTATACCGGATTTATTATTTACAATGCTGTGCAGGCACAAAGAATCTAGGGATCAATTTAATTGTGGAATTTATAACAACATGAAAATAATATATTTTTAAGGGTAGTACAAAGCAATAGCAAAATCAGTGGCTGCGTGGCTTTCTCTCGTCGTGTTAAAATTTGCTGATAAGTTTTTGTTTGTGACGCAAGATCACCGGCATTTGAGGGGCCCCTAATTGGCACGGGGCCCTGGGGCGGCTGCACCCATGCACCCACGCTATCTCCACTTCTGCTGTGCGTGCCTGCACAGTGATTGGTTTGCTGTGCCGCTGCTCACAGCCAACAATCTCTGTCACTGGCAGTCCTGTATTAGTGAAAAATTAGCAACAGATGGTTTCGTACCAAAAAGAAAGTCAAAATCTTTGGGACTATTTCAGCTACAAAAAGGAGGATGTTGACCAAAAACCGGTACTTTGTCTGGAGTGTTATAAAGTTGTGGCCACAAAACAAGGAAAATCCACCCATATGTCTGATCACTTAAAACTACGCCACAAAGCTCTTTACGACAAATACAAATTCAAATCTGGATGTCAATCTAAACAAAACACTATTTGCGATGCCTTTGCCAATGTTACACCTTACTAGAAAGTTTCTCAACGACAGAAAGAAATAACATACACAATAACGTTTCATATCGGAAAAGATATGCTGCCATTACACCCTGTGCACATCCAGCCTGTTCAACAGCCTGTTCAAGCAACATCAACCCCTTAGGAGACTTGCGAAAGTGGTGACTCCCCCTAGTGTCTTAAAGAAAATGTTAACTTTTAGAATTTTTTTTGCATTCTGACTGAGTACTAAATTTAGCCAATGTGAGTAGCAATGGAAAAAAGGTTGCAATATAAATACGCTCCTGTATGAAGCCCTGATCGTCCACATACCTGACAATAACTGATAACTGTTAGTGACAACTAATGTCAGTTGTATCATTCAATTGACATGCAAAACTTGACATTGAGTTCATTTATTTTTTAATCTCACTTTTGATAGATGGTGAGGTGCATGTAATCAAATTATTCTGAATTGTTTTTGACATCCCAGCAAAGATGGTGGAGGTTTCCATATGCTCAGCGTGTAAAGCATGAGCATCATAACAAAAAATAACTTGTGCAAGCTCTTTGTAATTACCCTTGTTAGAGGAACATTCCAGCTCATCATGCCCCCTGAAAGACAATTCTTGCATCTTCAAAAATACAGAACATCCCTGTTTCTTTGTACCTCTTCATTGTGCTGAGCAGTTTGAATACGCTGACCTTCATCAATCACTAATCACTGCAATGCTTTCCCAGAAGCTGGAATCTGATGTGGGCACTTATGTTCCTTGCTTTTCTAATGCCTTACACATGCATGATCTACTGTATGTTCTTCAAGGCATTGAATTCCACTTTCACCCAAGTCTCAGACTTTCCAAATACTGTAGCAGGCAAGGCCAGCAAAACAACCGTTCGGATAAAATGCTCCTTGGTAGCCAGCTATATTTTTCATACCAGTTGGTATTAAATGCTCTCACTGTCTCACCCTTCTTCATGAAACTGATCTCAGGTGTAGGTTTTACATCATTTTTTATTTTCACCTTTTCGTTGTACTCTGATTTAAAAAAAAATCCACAACATTATCAGTATTAGAATTTGCCATTTTGTTGCGCTAAATTTGTGCTTCAAGTTAGGCACACTTGACTAAACCTAGCTAGCTAAAAGGCGCCAACACAAGACAATGTTATAGTACTAAGAAAAAAGTTACAGTATAAGACAAATGGAAATAAATATAATCCACTACTTGCTTTCTTTAATATATGTTTATGAACACGTTTTATATAGTTAATATGCTAAACAATCAATATCCTAATTGTTTTCTATCACTCTCTCTTTCACTCTATCCAACATCACCAACTCACTACACTCTGTCACACCTTCATACTGCTACATTCATTATCTGATTGTTTGGTTGTATGAAAAACATGTCAAATTATATTTTAACATCAGATAAGTCGGAGGACATCCTCTTCTATGTAACTTAATAACTGTGTAAGTATATGGAAGGAAAGATCATAAATGAATGGGAGTACTGTAGTACGGTTGAGAGGATATGTATGGATATCTTCCATCCTCTAGCTATTCTCGATTCTACCAAAGATAGTGCTATTTTCACTACTGAAGACTACTGTGAAACGTGTATTTCATTATAAAGTTTTATATAAAATGTTCTTTAATACCATTGTGTTATTAAATTTACTGAGGAGGATGATTCTCCCCTGACGATCCTCCTCTGGTAGGTGCCTGTTTGATGCAGACGTGTGGTTTATCAGGTCCTACCTTTATATCAGATGTTTTCTTCAAGGGCCAGGCTTTCAGATTGTCTTTTTAGAAGTAAATCTACACTAGTGGTCTGCCATGGTAACATTGATTGAGTTTAAAAGTCAATTCTAACTTACTCTTTAGCACCCTCTGTGGTAAAAGTAAAATGCAGAAGCGGATGATGATAATAAAAGGGAATTAGATAATTATTTTGTTTGTAGGCAATTTGTCTTAATTTCATCCATAAGGATTACAGTAATATTTTTGTTGTATAGGACGTAAACTGGCCCATATTTTCCAGTCTTCTCCATCCAACTTTTTAGACCTCTGACTCCATTGAACCATTCAATAACCATCGTTCTGTGACCCTTTTAGGGCTTTCATCACAAGCATGCAATAGTCTTCTGACATATCTGTCTAGCTTATTGAATGCCAGAGTGGGCTAGCTGGTAAATTAGGATTTTCCCAGGGGCTTTTCCAAAGCTAGTTGATTAGACTACCAATAAATCATCTACATGTACAGTGTATGTATGAAGGCTACACGCTTTATGTTCATCCTACTTAATCCCTACATTGGTTGTTGCTATGTGGCAGTGTCATGTATCTTATTCTCCATCACAGTGTTTATCCCTCCACATTTGTTTCTGTTTTAAAATAAATTACAACATTTTGATGTTATTGTCCTGCCATTCCCTGACATTTCCCTGGACTCTTAATATTCTATGATTTGACACACCGGCCAGTCACTTTAAATAGGAATAGGCCAGAAAGTAGGTCAGCGGCTTTGATCGGAGTTAGTTCTAGACCACTCTAGGTCACTGGCAGTGTTCTTTAAATGAAAAAAGATTTGAAATGACAGATTGGATTAAGACTGCAGTGGGTTAAAACATGTTTTTGCCTCATCAAATCCTTACCCACTAGGGAATCGATGGCTCTTTTCTGACAACCAGCCTCTCTGACATCCCCCACCACAATGTTTAGATGGAAGGCAACGGATGTCCCCTGGACCTGCACATTAATCAGCTGTGGACAGAGCATGACTTAGCCTCAGACCCAAAAAGTTATGAATAGTGGGAAAATTAGAGAAAACATTGGAAGTTCAACTCATCAGAAATGTCACTATTGTTTAATTGGATATGGATGATCAAGTAGAGAATGGGGGCACGAAGGGGGGAGGGGCCAGGAAGGGGAGACAGGAAGTGGGGACAGGAAGGGGGACGGGTTTATGGGGGGGCAATATATCATTCAGGTGGTCATAATGTTTTGGCTGTTTGACCGGTGGGATACTCTTTTTCTCTCTCTGATGATCAAGTACAGAATCTACTGCGCACTTCAAAAAAGAGATCTCCGCTAGCAACGATTAAAGCTCAAACGGCTAGTGTAATTACCAGGCCATTCCCATAAAAAACATATTGTGAGAAGAAGACAAGCTACAGGAAATACGGAAGATAGACAACATTAGAAAATAGCTTCACTAACATTTGTTTTAAATAGCGCTGTCTTCACTTTATAGATTAGCTAATTCGATTAAAATGACCAAGGTGAGAGCAACAGGTTTGTAGTCATTCAGTCCAAAACAAATGGCAACTAGAATATTTTTTTTGGCACAACATTGAATGAAAGTGGATGATGAAATCGCTCAGCCATTCTTAAAACTTTCCTTCCTTTAGGAAATGTGTCTATCTAAAAGCAAATGTTTTGGGTTATTACCAAGGGTCCAGGCTTTGATATATGAGTTCCTCCGTCTTGTTTGGCTGAAACCCTCTACTGTCGTTAAAGAGGACAGATGTTGACGGATGGGTTTGAAGTACAGGAAGACCTAAGACCTGCTCATTAATTCAAGGCACATCAACCAGAGTGGCGTCCTAGTGATGAACACAGACAGCAAGTGAGACAAACCCTCAAATGAGCACTGCACAAAGGCAGGTCACAGGGAACGCCTGTAAACAGAAGTGGCAGTTAGAAAGAAGGGGAATCGCAGAGCGCACCACCTGTTGGAGCAGGATTAAACCATATTGCTCATTAAGATATAAAAGAGTGAGCAATCAAAGAGCCTTCACACAGCAGTCAGGATAATAAGAAATAAGAACGTACCCACACAGGTCACGTGACTTTTTGTTCCAAGAACTTTTGCTTCTGGCGATAATGAGCCTTTCTCCTCTCCACGTTTTGGTTCTCTTTATATATTTTTTCTCTCCACCAAACAAAGACAACCCTGATCATAGCTGAGAACAAACGAGAGGAAGCTGAGAGTAAAAAAAATCAATGGCTCCATTCTTGTAGAAGATAAAAAGCTTTTAGACTTTAATTATTTCCCCGTTGTGGCTTTATGAATTTGCTTACCACTCAATTCTAGGAGGGCCTCCCCTGCAAATGTTTACAATAGACGACATGCTTTTACCGTGTAAGTAAAAGCCCTCAATCTACATGAACGCTCCAACCTTTTGAAAAACTAATGTTAATTATAAATAGACGTGAAACCGTATGTACAGTACTTCACGAATGACTCAGGTCAGTACACTTAAATGTTCTTACAATATTGCACTCAGATTTGCATGGTTAGGTTGTAGCATAATAATGTTGGCTACATGCAACAACACTGACAATGTATACTTCTGAGCAAATCCATTTGATTCAAATACATTTTTGACATCATTCTTTTTGGTATAACACATTTCTATACATTTCTACTAATGAGGAAATGGTTGGAAAGTGACTTATTATATGTGAATAATAAAACATTCAGTCTACACAAGTGCTCAACATTTACCCACATGTGGGTTTGTAGCCAATAGGGTTCAGTTGGCTCTGTGTCGGTTTGCGGTGTTATTTGAAACTTAGGTTACCATTGTGATTTCACTAGCTCCCGCTGGTAACATTATTATTTATATTCAACCCTGCTTTAAATGTTTTATTATATTTTTACAACTGTGATGCTTTGACCCTGTTAAGTGGGACTAAATAAATAATTGTTGTGGTATTGGACAACCTTGCCTTTAGCTGTTTGTCTTCTGAGATCACAAATTTGTATAGTTCAGGGGGTATGAAGTCCCGGGCTTCCCATTGGGACCGCACCCCGAGAAAATAAATGAAAGCGCATTATTAAAATGTTTAATAATTCATGTAAAAGATATATGCATTTTGTATTAGCTAAAACCATACTTGTGTTGTGTCTGCTGTTAGTGGAGACACCATGATTATGAAAACGTGATGGGTGTAAAGTGAAAGTCTATGAAACGTTGCAGCCATATACATGGACCTGATTTCTTTGTGATTGCTGAGACCCTATTTTCCGTTGCTGATGTCTCTGTTAAAATCTTTTCAACAATCTCATGCAGTGACTAGGTTTCTTTAAGTTCTCCCTGATTGCAAAGGACACAGCGTAGTGATTGTAAGAAATCTGCCTCTAAGGTGATAAGGGCTGTTCCCATATAAAAAACATATTTTTTAATATAACACAAGCATGGCTTTTCAAAGAGCTCTCAGGGGACAGGTGCTCAAAATGAAAAAAGCCTTCCTCTTTCATCCACTGAAAAATATACCTTCATAATTAATGTCTCCATATTCATACCATACAAAATGGCTCTACTATAAAAAATATTTTACATTTTACTTAGTCATTTTTGCCACAAAAACAATCTGTCATTATCACAAATTGCTCTAAGCAAGCTTGAGTACCTTAACGGGGAATTTAACCTAAAATTAATTTCAAAATATCCTAGTCAATCCACCAGGCACACAGACTAGTAATTTGATAATTACGTCTACATTTATGTCGTAACTATCGAAACACAATTTTCTATGAAGGTTAGCTACAAGTATGACAATTATGCGTCAAATGTTGTTACTAGATTAATTTGCTGTTGAGCCATACTAAACAGGACAATCGAGTAATAATGGGTCTATGGACATCAATGGGTTTACACTGTTGTGTAATTCTGATACTCATTGATTTGGGTTGAGGAATGAAATATAATATATTCAATATCAATATAACAATTCAAAATAACAATTTGTTTAAAACATCTGAAACATAATGTCTATGTAAAAACGGCAGCTGATAATAATTATTAATTCCACAAACAGGAAGTGCAGAGGTACAAAATTCCTTGGAGTATACCTTTTTATCTCGCACAAAAAAATAATGACAAAATATGTTTGCAAAATTCGGCAGTATCATTTCTGCACTGGAAGTTAGATTTATAATATAATGTAATCCCTCATGTTTGGCCTACTCACTGTTTTGATGTTCATTTTGTAATTTAAAAATGTTTTCCTTTTAATTACACACTGTGCATATTCATTTGTCAGTATTAAGGTGTCAATCACACTACCTTTATTAGCTGCTTCATCCACAATTGCTTTGTAGTTTGTGTTTAATCACTTACTTTATAAGGACGACTGTCCTGAACAGTTTTCATAAACTTTTTCTGTATATTTGTCTTTAAATAGTCATTGGAGCCTTATATTTTAATTTATTTTACTGACATGATTACTGTGAGTAACTGATCAGAAAGGAAACTAAATTTGCAAAAACAGCTATATATAGATGTGTGTATATACAGTATATATATATGAGTCTCGATTTCTATATATATGGTGTGAAAAGGGAAAAACATCTAGTATGCGGCAGTCCTGTGGGCGAAAATGCCTTGTTGATGCTAGAGGTCAGAGGAGAATGGGCCGACTGCTTCAAGCTGATAGAAGAGCAACTTTGACTGAAGTATACACTTGTTACAACCGAGGTATACAGCAAAGCATTTGTGAAGCCACAACAGGCACAACCTTGAGGCGGATGGGCTACAACAGCAGAAGACCCCCCCGGTACCACTCGTCTCCACTACAAACAGGGAAAAGAGGCTACAATTTGCAAGAGCGCACCAAAATTGGACAGTTGAAGACGGGAAAAATGTTGCCTGGTCTGATGAGTCTTGTTTTCTGTTGAGACATTCAGATGGTAGAGTCAGAATTTGGCATAAACAGAATGAGAACATGGATCCATCATGCCTTGTAACCACTGTGCAGGCTGGTGGTGGTGGTGTAATGGTGTGGGGGATGTTTTTTGGCACACTTTAGGCCCCTTAGTGCCAATTGGCCATCACCTAAATGCCAAGCCTACCTGAGCATTGTTTCCGACCATGTCCATCCCTTTATGGCCACCATGTACCCATCCTCTGATGGCTAATTCCAGGAGGATAATGCACCATGTCACAAAGCTTGAGTAATTTCAAATTGGTTTCTTGAACATGACAATGAGTTCACTGTACTAAAATGGCCCCCACAGTCACCAGATCTCATGGGATGTAGTGGAATGGGAGCTTCATGCCCTGGATGTGAATCCCACAAATTTCCATCAACTGCAAGATGCTGTCCTATCAATATGGGCCAACATTTCTAAAGAATGCTTTCAGCACCTTGTTGAATCAATGCCACGTAGAATTAAGGTAGTTCTGAAGGCGAAAGGGGGTCAAATACAGTATTAGTATGGTGTTCCTAATAATCCTTTAGGTGAGTGTATATCAGCTGCGGTCGGTGGATCTTAATTGGGGAGGACGGGCTCGTATTACGCTCGGAACCGGAGTGAATGGATTGGTGCGCAAAGAACAAAACCAATAGTTTTTTTGATTTGCACACATTCCATTCACTCCGGTTCTGAGCGTAATACGAGCCCGTCCTCCCCAATTAAGATCCACAGACCGCGGCTGGTGTATATATATATATATATATAATAATCAATACATTTTTGGAACAACGTAATTTTTGGAAACAAAGTTGTTTTTACTCAATATTATAATATCTTTAAAATACTATAAGCTGTTCGATCAGTACAACCTGTTGTTGGAAATACATAAAAGCTGAAAAAAATAGTTTCCTTATTTCTTTTCAGGAGAAAAAATGAATACACTAATAATAATAAAAACCAATGCACTAATAATAATAACAACAAATGCATTTAAAATACTTTTACAATTGGGTTAATTCAGTGCTGTGCCAAATGGTGCTACAATAAAGTCTGCAAATGAACTGCGTCATCCTGGCCAGAAATCCTGGATGTGGCATTTTTACAATACCTGGGGGTCCGTCAGAGCGTGGTGTGAATTGACTCAGTATCTTATAGTGTTGGTAGGATGGATGTTCCACAGACTGCCTTGCCTCACCATGCTCTACTGGCTAGGTAAGGGGGGGGTGCCTGCAAGCTCAATCACTGGTTTTTCTATCGTTCTCTTTCTAATGCAAATGGTATGGAGGATCATTTTACATTCAACCATCATGTTAATTTGTAAGGATGCTAGATTTAAAGATAAGGAATTACTTCCTACCAAATAATAAAGTATATTTGCGAAACTGAGATTTGTTACTGTATAGAATGAATGTATGATTTTATATATGAAACCACATTTCACCAGATTTTGTTGCTATTTACATAGTAAACAACCTTTTTGTGGTGCGAAATTGAATCAAGCCATGAGGAAGTGGCTCTGGGGCTTGAGATGATTGCACTACATTCTGAAATTCTACTACACAATAAAAGCTTAATGACAGCCTGGGCCTTATCCAGGATAGTGTATACAGATGAGGGACATTTCCCTCTTCAGTCCATAGTGCCAACTTCACATCAACCTTGATTTTTCATTCTCTCATTTCTATTAGCTACTGAAATCTGCTCACGCCATCACCGTTGAATGAGAGGCAAAACGGAGAGAGCTTGTCAACAAAGACAGCAGTTCCCGTTACTCAGGAAATGAGAATTGTACATTTCACTGCTTTAAACTCTCATCTTTGAGACTGATGTATCCACTCAAGTGACAGTTCCCCCTGTGCAAAGAAATGGTACCATAAAGCTGCCACTCCAGAGAGATAAGTAGGATTACAGTTGTTCTTCCCTTCATTTTTATGTGAAAATCCGACATCAGACTCTCGCATTGGAACTGATGAGGGACAGGAATAAAGATACAGAGGATCTGAGGGACATGAATAGAACGTTTGCCTGCAGTGGATTCATTAAAACCCAACTAGTGGAGTTTCATTTGTCACTTGTGAAACAGTGTAATTCAAAAGGGATACTTCACCCAAGAAGTTGCTGTTGTGACTGGACAAGCAGACATGTCCATCATCCACCTCTCTATCTCAGGAAATTCTGAGCCAATTTTTTCCACCTAACACTGGACGCCCGCAGCTATATGGAAACTCTTTTTTCTTTCTGATGTGTACACGTAGAAGAGATCTCCCCAGATGCAATTTTCCGGGACAATCGTCTGATGAAAAAAAATGATGTAGAGCGTAGTGTATATTTATATTGTTGGTTTTTTAACTCTAACCCTACGGGGTCCGGAGTCTGCTCGTTTTCTTTTCTACCTCAACATTAATTGGATTCACCTGGTGTCCCAGGTCTAAATAAGTCTCAGATTAGAGGGATGCAATGAAAAAGTGGAGTTGATCTGGCTTCGAGGTCCAGAGTTGAATACCCCTGGTAGTGTATATTTATATTGTTGTTCTTCACGTAACCATTTCACCATTGGCTTTCAGATAGAATAATTGTAAAGAACATCTATGCAGGTACAATAAAACAACCTGTAGGATAGTAAAGCTCAGGTACCACTAAAGAATGCCTAATAAATTAATAAACTAAACAATGGGGTACTTCTGAAGGCCTCCTGCCCTCAGTGTGGATAACGAGTTGGAAAAGCTTGCATAGTTTGATGAAGACCAGTGCTCTCTATCTTTTTACGTGATGCATACATTGCTTTCTTATTTGTTTCACTCTCACAGACACTCAGATATAACATTTGGACGATAAAGTGCCTGGACAAATGGAACTACAATCTTGACATGCTCATAATAGTCTGCTACCTTTTGTTCTCCCGTTCATCACGGATATCATTGGTATGTCACAGGATATGCCTAGAGCTGGCATGCAAGGTGAAGCCAATTAATGAATGAAAACATTTACAGTAACCTACAGTAACCTAGACATACCTTAGTCACGTTAAGTTGACGTTCAGAGGGATTGCCTAATCTTTGTTCAAAACTTGTTGACCATTTGGTGCACTCGTAATTATATCATAATTTATTTGCCATTTGCATGTAGGTGTTGAATGGAGTCCAGATGTTCCATCTACAGGCTGTTCACCATATTCTTGACACCTCTCCTGAACACCCCGGGCCTCTCCAATGTCTTGTCTCACCAATGCCTGTTGGGCACCCGTACGACCCAACTGTTAAGTACCCGTACGACCCACCTGTTAAGTACCCGTACGACCCACCTGTTGGGTACCCGTACGACCCACCTGTTAAGTACCCGTACGACCCACCTGTTGGGTACCCGTACGACCCACCTGTTAAGTACCCGTACGACCCACCTGTTAAGTACCCGTACGACCCACCTGTTAAGTACCCGTACGACCCATCTGTTTGGTATCCATACGACCCACCAGTTAAGTACCTGTACGACCCACCTGTTGGGTACCCGTACGACCCACCTGTTAAGTACCCGTACGACCCACCTGTTAAGTACCCGTACGACCCACCTGTTAAGTACCCGTACGACCCACCTGTTGGGTACCCGTACGACCCACCTGTTAAGTACCCGTACGACTCACCTGTTGGGTACCCGTACGACCCACCTGTTGGGGACCCATATGACCCACCTGTTGGCCACCTGTACAACCCACCGGTTGGGCACCCATACAACATACCTGTTGGGCACCCATACGACCCACCTGTTGGGCACCTGTACAACCCACCTGTTGGGCACCCACAGAACCACACCTATTGGGCACCCATACAACATACCTGTTGGGCACCCATAGAACCCCACCTGTTGGGCACCTGTACGACCCAGGTACGTGCGGGGGGGGGGGGCTATGGGTGCCTGAGCACCTGCCACTTTGCCTATGAATGTCCAAAGTGCCCTTTTAAATGGCCATTTAAATTATGAATGCTTTTTAAAATTACACACAAACATTTAAAAATTAACGTGTGAATCAATTATTTGAGAATAAAAAATATTTAAAAGTAATAATATAGAAGAAAACTTGGTAGCCTCGTCTACCTGCGCTGCTGCCGGTATGTGACGTCATAGGCTACCAATGTGACCTGTCAGGGCAAGCAGGATAAGAGCACTACAGACAGTTTGTTTCCAAAACCATTTATCTGATGTTGAAAAATGAACTGTAACATTTATCTAATTTTGTAGTGTCATTCTGAAGTATAAGTTTGCCAAAAAGCTTTTCAAAAAGCATCATTTTAAGGGCTGTCAAAAGTAAGGTGTTAGCGTTACAAATAAAATTAACTCAATTGTCGCGGTTACTCCGCTATTGATATTAATAAGATGTCTGCTCTGTATTAAGGTAAATTCTAAGGCTTGGATGTCGGCCAGGGTATTAAATTAAACTAAAAATGTTAGTGTAATTCCTGACATCCTAGTAAAAAGTAAAGTAGGTGAAAAAAGTGTACTTCTCCAAAGCTCAACTCTCTTTTCCATCTGCTTTCTGCCTCTCAACCAGCAGCCCACTTAAAAGAAGATGTCACTTCTTTGGGAAATTAGCTTAGGTTACTTTGTAGTCTGCAGTGTAGGTTGGTGGTCTATACATTTTGACTTCTTAATAAAGCACATTATATATTTTGAGAATTGAGAAAATACCTTTGCAAATCCCTTTCTGATTCAAAGCCTACTAGCACACTGCTACAGAAATCTGATGGAGTTATAGACAGGATGCAGTTATAGGCTACAATTAAACTGTTTATATGGTTTGATATCTTATCTTGTCTTTTTTTTTAATGATATTGAATTCTGTCTGCTACATTGCAAAGATGCCACGTAAAGAGAGAATTAAGAAGCAGAAAAAGAAGGACCTGCAGGATGCAACAAAAGGCAGTGGATCCCTAAGAGGCTGGGTTAGGAACACCACAGGTTAGAATAGTGCTTTACACGAGAACTAACAAAGTCAATCTAATGTGTTCATACATACTTATTTTTATGCCAGATTGTTGCATTTTGGATAGATAATACTTGTGTGAATGTAGTCTTATGTAAGGCTCCATATTTAGTAAGGTGTACAGTATTGTAGGTTTAGTATTATGTAAAAAGGTTTAACATAAAATGTAAAAAAATATCACATATGTGACCCGACACAGACATCTAGACGTATGGAGAGAATGTGTACTTTTCAGGAAACGGAAAAAAACACTAACTATTCATTTCGGTTAAAAATATTGTTAACAAATTTTGATTCATGTGCCCTTTTTTGAATTTGAGCCCCTGCCCCTCAAACGGTCTCTGCACGGCCCTGCTACCACCCACCTGTTGGGGACCTGTACGACCCACCTGTTGGGGACCTGAACGTCCCACCTGTTAGGGACCTGTACGACCCACCTGTTGGAGACCTGTACGACCCACCTGTTGGGGACCTGTACGACCCACCTGTTGGGGACATGTACGACCTACCTGTTGGGGACATGTACGACCCACCTGTTAGGGACCTGTACGACCCACCTGTTAGGGACCTGTACGACCCACCTGTTGGGCACCCTTCTTTTCTGCCCTGCACATTTCTCAAAATCTCCCATCTCCTTAATACCATTTACCAGGTGGGAAAGATTCATCCTGAAGATCTTGTAGATTCTCTGACATTACATGATGCAAGTATTATTTGTGTCATAACTTTTACTCTGTAAACTTTAACGCTTTATATATGAGCCATCAATCAAATGTAGTTTATAAAGCTCTTTATGCATCAGCAGGTGTTACAAAGTGTTTTAGCACATTTACTTTAGTAATAATTTTGTTTAATAGATCCCATTCTTGCACCAAGCTGGTCGGAGCAATTTGGGTTAACTGCCCTGCTCACGAACAGATCGATATGACACATTCAACTTGGAGGTTGAGGGATTAAACCAGCAACCACTAGGCCACCTTGCCGCCTATACAATTGACCCTAGACTCCATAACATAGACCAATGTGACGTACGAAGTGGGGACAGAGACCGGACTCATTGACCCTATACTCCTGGGACAAAAACTATTGCAGCCTAATATCTGGGGACTGATACAGATGTGGTCCAGAGACAAAGTCCCTCCTGAAGACACCTCAGGCAGGACCCAGCAGGCATGAATCCGTCCCACTCACTTTGCCAAGAAACATACCACCAAAGGGACACCATCAGACCGCAACCTATCTGAGAGGATTGAAAAAACACAACAGAGTTAACTCCGATCTTACAATTGGAGGGATTATGTGGGCAACAAAAGTAGCCTGTGACTCAGCCCATTTATAGCTTAGTGTGGATGTCAGAAGGATAGTAATACATTGACCTCAGCCATAGCCTTAATGGCAGCAATTATTAAGACAGAAGAACTGGAGTTGTTGATCACAATATTGCGGTTTTAGTCCGAATTCTGCCACCCTTGGGGGCCATAAATTTGGAGTAATCAAGGAATTTACCGTGGATTGTGTTTTGACAGAAATTGATACCTTCATTCACCAAGGTGGCATTAAATTGATAATAAATTATCATTAAACATGATTCATTACAGATGAACTAAAATACTTCATCATTAGGACACTGAAATAATGGCATTCTACATTGGTATGTGTGTGTAATTACTTGTAGACCTAAGAACCAGAACATTTACACTAGGGATGTCAGAACCTAGTGGGGACATCAGCCAGGTTGTGGCAGGAATGGACAATTTAGCTAGGTGTGGACTTATAAGAAATAGTTATGTATATTTGGAAATGTAGCCTATTGGAGTAGTCTTGGTTTGTGGGGGTTATCATGCCAGTACTTATGTACTGTAGTTTAGTTTCATATTGAATGCATTATTGTATGGTACTGTTGTGTAAATGGCGCCTTCCCCTCATTCACCTGGTACTGGTAGGGACTGATTGCGCCTAATTATCAGATTCCATCTAGCTGGTAAATCAATCCCTATATCAGCCCAGGTGAATGAGAGGAAGGTGCGGTTCATTAATAATCTGTGGTCTTCCGTAGCGTGTGTTTTGAGAGTAGTGGTGGTTTGCCTTATTCTGTATTATTATAGGACTCTCTACATCGTGTTCCTCGCCGAGTACAAGCGAGTGTAAGTAGACTAGACATATATGAGTGAGTTGCGTATTGCCAGAAGTGTTTATTCCTGAAGTTGTGACATCCTCTTTGTCAATTCGTCCTGTTTATATCATTCGGGCAGCCATCGCTACTTCATTAAAACAAATATAACTACAAGCACCCTCCAGTGTCTCCCTCCTTCATCTACACATCACGCAATTTGTGACAAGGGGCCAAACATTTGGAATAATCCAGAAAGGTTTTGATAGATATTTATAGCTTCAGTGGTCTTTGCTGTTGTACGTATGTGAATAATTACACTGGTGGCCAAAGATTTGGGAATTACCCAGAACTATTCATGTTTGTATAGAAATCGATACCTTCATTCCCCAAGGTGGATTTCAGATGTATTCAAATACATACCCAAGATATTACAGATTTTGCAAAATTCTGTCACTGATGGAAATTACTGATTTATATTAAATTATACACATACAACTGTAAAGACCACTGAAGCTATGAATTTCTATCAAAACACATTTCTGGATTATTCCAAACTTTTGGCCCCTAGTGTAAATTCTCTGGTTCTTAGTTCTACAAGTAATTACACACACATACCAATGTTGAAAGGACCTCACCTGCCATTCCAGAGTCTGAGTGACTGCACAATATTTGAATTATTTTTAACACCGGGGTTGACAGTTTAATTAATCATTGAGGCAATGGACCATATGTCGTATAATGCAATAATTTGTGATGACATTTGCTACATGCCTACATCAATTCACACAAGTCCTACTACCTTATAAAACATAACAAATATGGAGTCAAGAGTACAGATATTAAATTATCATAAAAGCTATTATTCTTCTAATGTACACAAATTTTCTACCTGACATCTCAGCAGTTTTAAATTGGATCATGTAACTATTCCCACCTTAAACTAACAAAAAATATATCCTGTGCAAGACATTGTCCCCTGGTCCTGATCTGTCTCCACTTTCCTGGTTGCGAATCCCCATCAGGTGTGCTGGTTGAACGATTGGAGAGGACATTTGTGATAAATTGATTATTTGTTGGGCCCTGTAGTTTCTGTAGCACATACGGCCATATAGGCCTTCACAATGGTCCCCACTTTCAATGGCACAACTTCAAAGGTTTGTTCCAGGATCCTCAAAGTGAAGGTCCAATGCAGCTCACAGATCTACGTCTGGCTCTAGAGTGGTGGTACATGTGGGTTTTCTTGCCTTTGATTAAGATATGTTTTTTTCCATTAGTATTGAAGAGTAACATGAAGGCTATCAAATATGTACTGTGGCCCAGTCCTAAATCATAACATACATCCTATCTACCTCTGGAGGTGAAAGAGAAATTGATTGTCAATAATACAGAACATTATAAATAAGTGTGTGAGTTTGACCAGATCACTTATGTGAGGAATATTATTATGGTACTACAATGTGTACAGTTGTTTGCAAAAGTTTATGACAATTTCCATGATTTTCATTTATAAATAATTGGGTGTTTGCTTCATTTTGATCTATCAAATAACTGAAGGACTACACTTTCAGCAGTGAAATTATGTTTATTGGATGAACAGAAAATGTGCAATATGCGTCAAAAATAAATTAGAAAGGTTGATAAATTTGGGCACCCTAACAGAAATAGCACTTCTAATAATTGTTTTAAATTTTGTTGAGCCTCATGTAGCAGAAATAACATTGTCTAGAGGCTTGCTATTACCTTCAATGAGTGTCTGGATTCTGGATGAAAATATTTTGGACCATTCCTCCTTGCAAAACATCTCCAGTCCTGTTAGGTTTGATGGTTGCCGAGCATGGACAGCCTGCTTCAAATCACCCCAAAGATTTTCAATGATATTCAGGTCTGGGGACTGGGGTGGCCATTCCAGAACATTGTACTTGTTCCTCTGCATAAATGTCAGAGTAATTGTTTTTTTACTAACCACACAGCCCCACAGCATGATGGAACCTCCACCAAATTTTACTGTGGGCAGCATGTGTTTGTCTTGGAACGCTGTGTTCTTTTGTCGCCATGCATAACACCCCTTGTTATGACCAAATAACTCCATCTTTGTTTCATCACATTCCAAAATGAAGCTGACTTCTCCAAATGTGCGTTTGCATACCTCAAGCGAATCTGTTTGTGGCATGTGTGCAGAAAAGGCTTTTCTGCATCACTCTCCCGTACAGCTTCTCCTTGTGCAAAGTGTGCCGAATTGTTGAACAATGCACAGTGACACCATCTGCAGCAAGATGCTTTTGTAGGTCTTTCGAGATGGTCTGTGGGCTGTTTTTGACCGTTCTCACCATCCGTTGCCTTTGCCTCCGATATTTTACTTGGCCTGCCACTTCTGTCCTTAACAAGACCTCTACCTGTGGTCTTCCATTTCCTCACTTGTGCCTCAAAGTGGAAACTGACAGCTTAAATCTATGTGATAGCTTCTTGTAGCTTTTCCCTAAACCATAATGTTGAACAATCTTTGTTTTCAGGTCATTTGAGAGTTGTTTTGAGGCTCCCATGTTGCCACTCTTCAGAGGAGAGTCAAAGAGAACAACAACTTCCATTTGGCCATCTTAAATGCCTTTTCTCATGATTGGATGCACCTGTCTATGAAGTTCAAGGCTTAATGAGCTCACCAAACCAATTGTGTGTTCCAATTAATCAGTAATACTGTAGGTAGTTACAGGTTTTCAAATCAACAAAATGACAAGGGTGTCCAAATTTTTGCACCTGTATAATTTTGTTTTGATGCACATTTTCTGTTAATCCAATGAACATCATTTCACTACCAAAGTATTATTGTGTCCAGTTATTTGATAGATCAAAATGAAATTGCTGACCCAAATATTTATAAATTGAAATCATGGAAATTGTCAGGGGTGCCTAAACTTTTGCATATGACTGTACTTTGCCAAGCTCATTTTCACAACTTCAGGGACCCTAAAGGGGCCTACCAGCTCTCTCCCCATGATTCCATACCAAAACATGACTCCGCCACCTCCTTGCTGACGTTGCAGCGTTATTGGGACATTGTGGTCATTCACCAACCATCCACTACTCCATCCATCTGGACCATCCAGGGTTGCACGACACTTATCAGTAAACAACACTGTTTGAAATTTTGTTTTCATGTATTTCTGGGCCGACTGCAACCGTTTCTGCTTGTGAGCATTGGTTAGGGTTGGCCGAATAGTCGGTTTATCCACAACTGCAAGCCTCTGGAGGATCCTACACCTTGAGGTTTGCGGGACCCTAGAGGCACCAGCAGCTTCAAATACCTGTTTGCTGCTTGTTAATGGCATTTTAGCAGCTGCTGTTTTATCCCTATGAATTTGTCTGGCAATAACTTTCTTCATTATGCCTTTATCTGCACAAACTCATTTGTTCTTCACAGTCCGATGGTCACGCCTTGTTTTTTTCCTGAAATATAGATAAACATAAAACAGTTTGGCATTGGCAAAGCAGCTAACAACAAGCAGCATCACACACTAACAAAACAGCATTAATCTTAACCAACTAGCCAGTTCACATTGACAACCAGAGCCTCCTCTCTCTAGCATTAACCGGGTAGCTTAGATATCAAACCCTGTTCCCTAGTAACTACTGAATAGCAGGTTTTGTGGATGTACAGTAAAATATACAAGGCTGACATCCTCGCTGTGTGGGAATGTGACAAAAAAGGCTGCAATTTCTCAGAAACCTACTGCCTCCTCCATGTTGCCCATGGACGACTACATCTCTAAATCAACTCTGTAGGACATGTTGAGGAACAGTTGAAGAAGATACTGCTGTGCTTTACTTCTCCTGCATTAGAATGATATATAATATTGAGTGCATAAAGTTATATGATACTAAATACATTTCATACGCCATCCAAAAAATGCTATGATTTGAAGGCTTAGGTGACATCTATTTTATTTTGTTTAGGCAATTGAATGTCAAAAATATGGAATTTCCAAGTGTGAAATAGTCTTTTTCATGTGAGCTTGTTCCAACTATTAAACAAAAATAATGTTTTTTTAAATGGTACTCCATCATGAACCATTACATATTATGTATTTCACCTGTTAACCTGTGTGATATTAGGTTCTGAACAGGTTCAGTCTCTAGTCAATGATCTGAGTAATCATTTTCAAGGACCAGGTCATTCATAAAAGAAAAATAGCCTACTCTGTTAACTTCATGCATGATTTAGAATAAAATTAACTAACTGTAGGTCTCTATAGAATGTGATTATCCTCATAGTGTATTAATGTATGCCATACTTTAACAGTGAAAGCTTAACTTACTTAATGAGCTGTTTTCTGTTCAATGTCATTGTTATTGACAATTATGTTTCTCTTCATTGTGTAAAATATTAATGTTGTTGCACACAGGGCTCAGCTGAAATTGAGAACATTGCTCTGTCTGATTTCTATGTATAGATAAATGTTAAATAATATATATATATATATATATATATATATATATATATATATATATATATATATATATATATATATATATAACAGAAAAGTAGTATAACGAATGCAAAGGCTGTAATGGAATTATATTAATATTGTTGATCTTGCACACTGCTTTACTCACTGTGGATTTGATGGTGTTTGAGTCCAATATTAATAATAATATGTATGGTATGGAGGTCCAATAATAATAATAATGTCTATGGTATGGAGGTCCAATATTAATAATAATGTCTATGGTATGGAGGTCCAATAATAAAAATAATGTCTATGGTATGGAGGTCCAATAATAATAATAATGTACATGGTATTGAGGTCCAATATTAATAATAATGTCTATGGTATGGAGGTCCAATATTAATAAGAATGAAGGTTCCATAATAATAATAATGTCTATGGTATTGAGGTTCCATAATAATAATAATAATAATGTATATGGTATGGAGGTCCAATATTAATAATAATGTCTATGGTATGGAGGTCCAAAATTAATAATAATGTCTATGGTATGGAGGTCCAATATTAATAAGAATGTATATGGTATGGAGGTTTTCATAATAATAATAATGTCTATGGTATTGAGGTTCCATAATAATAATAATAATAATAATGTATATGGTATGGAGGTCCAATATTAATAATAATGTCTATGGTATGGAGGTCCAATATTAATAATAATGTCTATGGTATGGAGGTCCAATATTAATAAGAATGTATATGGTATTGAGGTTCAATATTAATAATAATGTTGATGGTATGGAGGTTCAATATTAATAAGAATGAATATGGTATGGAGGTTCCATAATAATAATAATGTATATGGTATGGAGGTTCCATAATAATAATAATAATGTCTATGGTATGAAGGTCCAATAATAAAAATAGTAAGAATATTATTACTAAATTCTAGTAATCTTGTCTTTCCCTGTGCACAAACACTAGGGACCCTATTTTAACGATCTGAAACGCAAGTATCAAATACAAAAAGCAACTGAATTTGTGGGTGGATCTTGGGCGCTGTTGCTGTTATACCGGCGGGATAAATGACTTGAGCCTGACGCAATTCTAAAATGGGTAGGTCTGAAGTAGCTTCATTAGTCATGGGTGTGGTTTGGTCGTAACATGCAATAAACCAATCAGAGCGTCATCTTACATTCCCTTTAAGAGCTGGCGCATTTGTTCCAAGGCGGATTGCTATTATAATGGCGGATTGCAATTGATTTCTCTTTTTGACAAAAATGTAAATAAAGAAATGTCACAAAGACATACTTTCCAATGTTTTGGGCTCACTCTCACTAAATCACGAGGTTATGAATGCATGGTCATATTTTTGCAATGTAGTCTAACATTAGACAGAGATTACTTTGCATACCTCACTATAGAAGACGCAGCAGCTCTTCTGTCAAATAAGCTCTCCTCTCCCATTCTGCTGCTGGGGCATTTGGGTTAAGTGACAACAGCACATGCCGTTTAACATCACGTACCCTTAAGTCCTCTAATATTTCTTCATTTATGTCATCAACACATCAATGATTCATGGATATGTTGTGTAAAACACAACAAGCCACAAAGAATGCTACAATATTTTGAGTACTGTAAAGTTCCTCCTCTTCTATCCAAACACCTGAAGCACATTTTAAGGATGCCGAATGTTCGTTCAATTACACTGCGTGTTTTTGTGTGTTTTTGATTAAACAGCATTTCACACACTATTGCTGGCATCATAAATGGTGTCATCAGCCATGTCTTTAACGGATAGCCGTTGTCCCCTTCACAGCCACCCATACAATGGGAGATTTCCCTCGAATATGGCAGGAATGGCAGAGTTTGCCAGCATAAATTAGTCTATTTATGCCAGGGTAAATCGCAAAGACATGGGTGATTTTACTATCAGCATCACAAATTACTTGTATGTTGATTGAATTGGTCCCCTTGCGGTTGATATACAGTATATCAGTGCAAATTATTCAGCCTGAATAATTTGGGTAAATGTGTACACTAGATTTATGCCTATTTTTTCGACATCTTCAGACACCACAATGATTTCCCTCGTGTGGCAATATTTGTCCTTGTAATTATGCATGTTTGCAAAAATGGGAACTGCTCTGTGTGTAGATGAGAGAAGCAAAGTGTATGTGCGTTGTGCACACGCTACAATATGACCAAACATGCGCCCTTAAAATAGCATCTGAATAATGCACCACTGACTTTAGACTAAGTTTTTCCTGGTCTGTGGCAGAATTGATTTCTGAAACTGCAAAATAGCACCAGGGAACGTTTGCGCCGGAACACGCCTCCTCTTTTCACTGAACCGCCCCCGAGAGCGCAAGTTCATGTCCTAATTTATTGACGCGCGTCTGTGGAGGGAAAAGTCCACTGTGCGTCGAGTGCAAAATAGGAATGAAAATGTACATGCATCAGTGTAAAAAGTAAATTATGCTGGGTGCAGGGCCCTAGTTGTTTTCAGTTCTATCTCAGTTTCATATATGTCAACCAGAGGACAAAAATGTATTAAAATAAATAAAAGTAAGCCATTACGAGAAAACCTGAATGAAACTTAACTAAAACAAACAGTTCAACATTTAGGTCCAGTCAGAATTGCAAACAGCTTGATAATCCAATAATTAAATCTGTAGTTGAAACTATTCTGGATGATTGACAAAGATAACATTTGTGTGGATGCATCAGATGAATTAACCATCATTAACTACATTGTAAACTACTACTTAGCCTCAAATACAGGGAGGCCAGGTTACAGTTTGCCTGAAAGAATACATCAACAAGCCGGCATATTTCTGGAGACATGTATAGTGTTGAGAAAAGCAAGGAATAACATGCACCGGAGCGATGACAAGAGGAAAGAAATTCAACTCAATGATCCAAAGCATACCACCTCTTGGCTGTTAAACATTTGTCAGAGCCAAACAGTACCACTGAATGTTTGGGTCTGTGGCTGCCACTGTACACTCTGACGCCTCCTCACCTACCACCACTGGGCACTTGTCAAAACAGAGCCGACCCATGTAGATATTAACGCACTGTCAGACTCCTTCACAGTGGCTGCACTCAGGACAGAGGATCATCAGTCTTACACTGGGGCTTGCATATTCTTCAATGACCTCTTTTGGTTTGAGGCACTTGGAGAGTTTTTGCTGGTGGCTAATCTAATATGTGCACTCAACCTTTACTCATTTTGCATAATTCACAATGTTTCTTCAAGCACAGTGGCGACTGAATGTTTACAAATAGCAAACTGTCAAATAGTTTTCTGGTCAGTGGGCAGGGACAATAATCAGAGGAGTGTAACTAGGCCTAAAGACCACAATGAACCAAATGCCCGACCTGCTACAATGACTGGCAATAGGAAATGTGGTAATGTCTTGTCATTAAATCATGAAGGCAAAAAACAAACATAATGAAATAAGTCTTACATGTATTTTTTATTTTCTTTGTTGACAACATGTGTGATGATGACTTCTGACATACTTTGAGCCCATGATGATGTAAAAAGGGTCATTTACAAATACTGTAGAACACTGTATGCAGTAGGGCTGGGCGATATGGCTGAAAACTCTATCACGATATAAGTGTTTCATATTGGTCGATATCGATAATTATTGATCTGTTTTATGACATATATTTGATATTTAAAAAAGGAGCAGGAAAAAAATATTAAATTTAAACATTTTTATTTTAAATGTAACCTTCCACTGATTATAATCCCCTCAGTTATAAAGGTAGAAATGTCAACACAACCATGGAAAACACTCAAATAATTCAAATGAAAACAAGTCTTAAATCACAATGAACACTTAACAATTATCTGTTACACTAAGGTGCAAAATTAGAATACAGTGAACCCTCGCTATATCGCGGTTCACCTTTCACGGTCTCGCTGCTTCACGGATTTGCAGGATGCAGCGGCTCAGTCAGAAGAGCAGTGAAATACACGCGAGTCACTATTTGTCCTACTGTACTTTGTATTTTA
>JACXGM010009130.1:12349-28083 GCA_016801145.1 Umbra pygmaea | reverse complement strand
AGGCAACTGAAAAGAACGTACTGTAGCAATGAAATCACCATATATACTAATTTAAATGAACTTTGTAAAATATATATTATTGAAAAATATATTAAATAAAAAAATATATTAAAGAAGTACAAAAATACATTTCTGATTCTGATTATCTTTGGGCCTGCAGAGAAGGCCTTGCAGGCCCTGACGGCCCACCACTGATTGTACGTTATGGATAGTCTGCTTCCGCGACCCCACATTCAGACTTGTGAGTAACCTCAATGTTATGCATATATCCATCTGTATGTTCCTTTTGTTTCAGTTGTTTTGTCTAAACCAGTAAATGTTTTGCAGTTTTGTGTTTCTTCGTGCTCCTACTTCAGCTTAGATGTTCTACCTATTGACAAGCTCTTAGCCTTTGGTTAGACCGTGTTAATCCTCGTAAAGGACTGTTATATTTTCTCCTTATTAAAAGTAATAGTTGAACTATACTTTGAGTCCAGTGGTCCCTGCTCTAGCGTTACACATGACACCCATCAGGACTATGTTGTTGATTGTCATATTTTTAACCAATCAGATTTCAAATTTACCATGTTGGGTGTGTTCTTTGACCAACTAAAGCATTTCTGCAAGCCTTACGTCAACAAGTGGCAGTTCAATAAAAAAAATGGGAAAAAAGTTTGCCATCCTAACAAGAACTAGCTTACACCCATGTCGGATATCTTTAAACTGTTCAATTTTTAGATTTTTTACTTTTTGCAGTAGATGACTTTTATAGCATTAGATGAGGTGAAGAAGTAGCTTTGGTGGCAAATATAGGACTTGGCAGGATTGACTCTAAGCACTGGGCAATATCTTTTATTGGAACTTAACGCAAAGATGTGCTGTACAACTGCGTATTAGAAGTATTTTTAAAAAAGGAGGAGGGACTTTGTTTTCAAATAATGAGCAGCTTTGGTGAGTTTGATGGATTTTAAGAAATTTTTACTAGCATGGCCTTAACGGTTCTTAATGGGGCTTAGTGCATGTACTGTATTTGTATTCAAGCAGGGGGAGATAAACAGACACACTTCATCCTGGCGCCAGGCCTGTTAATACCTGTTAATTATTACTGCTTGGTTGATTTAGATCAATACTGGTGTGAAGCATGTTTAGATCGTATATATAAGGTCTATGGTTCAGATTCAGTGGTCAAGCGGGCTGTACCTTTGAGTGTGTGTGGTAAACCTGCATGTGCGTTTAATCCGCAGCTTGTCTGCAATCTCTGGGAAAGTCTGTTGAATCCTGATTGTTCCGTCTGTCATTTTTGCATGTTTGTGGTGTTTTGACTGGGTGTTGTGAGTTAGATCTTGTTTAATTGGTTAGGACATTGCTAACCTGTCATAGTGCGTAATAGTGGTACATTCTTTTGGTTTCAGTCATGTCGGGTCAATTTGTATATTTTAAGTCTCATAGGTGTTGAGCCTCATGTTAAATAACCTTTATCGAGTGGAATAAACTTATCTTCACTACGAATATGGGGTGGTTATGCCAATTGACAATAACCTATAGCTCTAGAATTTCATTGTGAGGTTATTATAATGTGTTTTAATTTCGGGAAGATGGTGAAGGCCTAGGTGTAAAATGCACGGCCCGCCACTGCTTAACAGTGACCTATTAAACAAATAGAAAGAGTAAAGAAAATATAAATCATGGTCACCAGTAAGATATGAACTCCATTTAACGGTATTGGCTTGATTGCTATGCCTGAAGTCCCGCCCACCTCATTAGCATTAGGATGTAGAAATACAGGAAAAAATATATATGGAAATAAAAAAACAGAAATAAAAGAATATGAAAATAAAAATGTATATAAAAATAAAAAAACAGAAATAAATGATCACAGAAATAAATAAATAGGGAAATAATATTGATTAATAAACTTATAATTTCAAATTTTAAAATTTTTATGTATATTTTTATGTGTAAATACTTTTATTTATGTATTTATTATTTTGGCAGACTTGGTCTTCAATACACGAGGTAGCGCAAATTGGGATAGTGCTGCCCGGGATTTATATCAGATTATCTATCCTGCCACGTCACTTTCCAATGACTCCTTGGGCCCTATCTTACACCCAGCGCAATTTACTTTTTACACCAATGCATGTATCATTCCTATCTTGCACCCGACGCATATGGGACTTTTCCCTCCATAGACGTGCGTCTGTAAATTAGGGAATGAACTTGCGTTCGTTGGGCGGTTTAGCGAAAAGAAGAGACGTGTTCCGGCGCAAACATTCCCTGGTGCTAAAGGCTTCCGTGTTGGATGAGCAGTGCAAAAAGGATTGGCGGCTGGGCAACATGTGGTTGCATGAACAGATCTGTCCAAGGAGTTGCGGAGCTCCAGAAAATGCAGGATTAGTGGGAATTGGAAGGGAAAAAAATACTTCTTTGCAATTGTTCTTTGCATTTTGTGTTTATAGTACAAATCCAATGCAAGTGAATACGGCTGATACTAGAATTTGTTTGTGCTCCATGTCCAAGTGTTCTACAGGTACAATTTCTTGAAACTAGAGCATCTGAATCAATTTGAGATATTGGGTGACTTGGACAACATGCTGAAATTTAGTACATTTTAAGGGAGTTTGTGTTAAAAGTATTTATGGTGAGTTAATTTAATCTAAATGTGATTTTGACTATCTGACTATCCCACAGATCTTACAGGTAAAGTGTTTACATTCCCACTGGAGACAACAGACACATATGTTACTGTTGTGGCTAACATTGAGAAACCTATTTCTGCAATGACCATGTGTCAGAGGTTCAAATCTGATCTGGAACGAGAAATATCCCTTTTCTCTCTTGCAATCAGTACTAGTGACAATGAAGTGCTATTGACCAGACGCCCGGAGGGTTCATACCGAGTTCATATCAAAGGACTTGCAGTGGATTTCTTCAATTTACCATATGTAATAAATTAATGGATCTCTATCTGCTGGACCTGGGACTCTAAAACTGGTCTGACACAGCTGTGGGTGAATGAAAAGACAAGTGCACGAAAGATTATTGTTTCTAATACATCTGTAACTGGCATACCAAGCATAATATTAGGTCAAGAGCAGGACAAGTATGGCGGTAGATTTGATATCAAACAGTCCTTTGTAGGGGATGTCACCGACTTTCACTTCTGGGACTACGTAATTACACCATGTGATATTAAATACTATATGAAAGGAAGTACTCAGAGTCAAGGGAATATTCTAAACTGGGGACAATTGCAGTTTGATAGTATAGGAAAGGTGTTCATAGAGAAAAGTGACTTTATATGTTAGGGGTTATGGGTCGCACAAGGGTGCAGCACTGTAAGATACTTTTAATTAATGCCAATCTGTAATTATTTCATATGAATACTGTTTAAAAAACTGCTAAAACCAGAATGTTTACAGCTATTTACACTACAATATAAAACACGTTTACATTGAGTAAATGTGCTCTCTCTTTGTACAATTTTCTTTAAATTTGTTTACCTGCTTGTAAGGTAGTAATGAATTCCTAATTTCCTGATGATTTATTGAGTTTGCATTTCCAAGTAAAAGACCTTAACACAATGGTGTCTGTCATTCTTTTGATTCTTAATATATGCTTCTGAATCTTATTATTAAACCTTAAAAGATGTTCTCTTGTGAATCAGAATCAATTCAACATGCAATATGAGATGTACATATACTTTTCAACTCATGCATTCTAGAGCAGACAGAAAGAAGTAGGTAGCATTGCTGATGTTACACACTTGGATGTTGGAAATCATTTTCCAGGCGTGCATACAGTTTTTTAACATTTATTCTTTTCTTCCTGTAATCACAGAACTTTGTTGCTTTGCTACGGCAACTACAAAGTATTACACTTCGTTGCTTTGCTACGACAACTACAAAGCATTACACTTCGTTTCTTAGCTAGCTCAAGCCGAGTGCCCTTTTCAGAGATGTGCTAAAAAAATCTTCTGTCACGTAAACTGACATTACATTATTGATTTCCACTATCAAATATACGTTTGTTTCACATCTGCATCAGTACACTATCACCTAGCAACTACTATGCTCACCTTTATCCACAGAACACACACATATCAGCCTTCTTTAAGGCTGCACTAACTTAGAATTGACTACAGTGTTTACTGAATTTTTTGTACTCACCCATACCTAATACATACTGTCCCAGTGGTATTGACAAATAAATACAGGGTAAAGTAATGATGGAGTAAAACAATACATTAATATAATCAAGTAAAATAACAAAAGAGAAAGGGGGGTGTACCTTTATATATCCTATATTACTATAAGTCTCACACTGAGTAAGAACTAAGTTCAGTTATTGATTTAAAGCAAACCTTGTGGTCACATTATAAGTTGGAGAAGTGATATGTTTACAGTAATTCAAAAGGTATTCTTTGTGTGTTTTACATTTAGCAATCCATTGGAAATCCTAAGGTAATACGTGTGGGGCAGTCATGTCAGCAGTAGAGCAAAATTTGGAAGGATTGAGAAACATAACTGACATCCCCCCTTTTCCCAGCTGTATGTCTCATACAAAGAGATAAGGAATTACTCAACCTTACTTCCAGTAACTAATGTTTTTAATCACCATGTGTTTTTTACATGGTGGATTATAATGCGTGCAACACCAGAGTTGTGTGTTTTATTCCTACATGGGGCTAATGCAAAAACAAGAATGTCTGCGATGTAAATGGTATTTGTGTGAGTATGGGTGCAGACTTTGTGTGTGGAAAATCTGGACAGGACCATCTCTTAACTCGTTGTACTGAGCTGAGCTATTCACTTGCCAACACAACCTTATTCTCATAATGCTTTCATAGGACTGGTATTCAACACTGATTTATAGTCACCTTGACCTTTGTTTTCATTTTCATATTAGTCATAGCAGACCTCTACTCAATAACATCTAGCTGTCATAGACCGCTGGCTGCATTCCATTTGTCTTCATGACACCTACACTGGACTACTAACAAGATACAGTCCTCTCCTCATGTTGCAAAACACCTGATGAATCAGAGAAATACTTGTTCATTCTGTTGTAGAGGTGAGTGAGTGTATGTCAGTAAAGTCAGTATACATTGATATTTGCTAAAATGTAAAGATATTAAGTCTTTTTTGTCTAAAATAAAAAAAATTGTAATAGGCCTTTTTTATATTACCTGAGTTATCTGCCAAGGATGATAGCCAATATATTTAACAATAAATCAGAACAAATGTTAATGTATTATTGAATATGTGATAATCAAATAATATGTGATTCAATTCAAATGCTGGATCTCTGTCAGAAATTATTGCTGGCCATGACCCCACTTACCATGGATGTATAAGATAGATTATGCAAAATAAATGTCCTATTCTACAACAAGCACACATTCCTTTCGGAATAGGAACAATATCAGCATGAACTATTTGAAAGCAATTCTGCACATTGCAGTAATAAAGTGTTAAACTATAATAAACTCCTAATGTTGCAGAACACCTGATGAATCAGGGAAATTATTTGTCAGTTGTAATGAATAGGCTCCAAGGGATACAATATAAGGTAGTTTAATAGGGATTTAGAGACGTAATACACAGACCAGATCCTATAACTAGGCAACAGTATACAGACAAGAGCTTATCGTAGTCAGGTAGCGGAGGTCATAGCGGAGTATCAGTATGTGTATGGCTTATATACTATCTGTCAATGAGCTGCAGGTGTCAGTTTTCAGGTGATTGCGATCTGTGGGATGTGTTGTGTTCATGTCTGCTGGGAAGTGGAGTATCCGTATCTGCTGAATGTGGTCTGTGCTGTGTGCTATGGTTGTGTGCTGTGGGAAGAGACGTGATACCATCCTCAGAATGAGAGGTGTCTTGACCAGTGTTTGGCAAAGTTATTTTTAGGATTACTTTTCAGTTACTTGATGAGTTCACAAGTTTTGGGAAGTGCCTAATTAAGACAAAATTCAGGTAAATTGAGTTCATATCTTAACAGTGACTTATAAAACAAATAGAAAGAGTAAAGAAAATATCAATCATGGTCACCAGTAAGATATGAACTCCATTTACCTGATAATTTTGTCTCAATTAGGGACTTCCCAAAACTTGTGAATTCATCAAGTAACTAAAAAGTAATCCTAAAAATAAATTTGCCCAACACTGGTCTTGACCCAATACAGGAACCCTTACATCAGTCTGTTGTAGAGGTCAGTAAGTGGTATGTCGGTGAGGAACAATAAATGTTGTATTTTATTTATTTTTTAAGTATTTTGTAATTTCTTTCTAAAGTAAAAATTTGTGACAACAAAATGGTTTGAACTTTTATTAGAGAAATATGCATCAACACAAATATTGGCATTAGGTTCTCCGCCGTATGGGTAACTTTATGCTATTGCACAATATATATCATAAAGTTACTTTTAACAACATTGATGATTAAAGTTATAAAGTTATAAATGTATTGCAAAGATAAGCATTATTGCAACTACTTAAAATATGTATTTCAATTATATTTGAGTGTTGTCACGAATCCTAAGGACTGGGTTTGGGATTTCTTGGCATTAGACTGAGATATGGACTCATTGTATGATTAGGTGTATTTTGATTTATATGACCAGTACGTTTGTGTTGTAGATTTCTGTTATATTATTATTATTATTCACTGTGGCACCTTCCTCCTGTTCACCTAGAGTTAACCTATAGTCTGTTCTATTTGAGGTGATATTGGGCAGGTGTGTTCTATTTTTGATTTTATAATCAGGCTCTATATAAGGGTGAACAGAAGGAAGGTGCGAGTCATTGTTAGATTGTCACCGGGATTTCTGTGGGTTTGCTGACAGCCAGGAGGTATTTATATTTATGTATGGTTGTGAAAAGTGCAGGGTTGATCGAGTCTCTATGCGTATGCTCTTTATTTATATTTATTGAACGCGTCCATGCTGCAATAGAGCGTGAGTGTCTAATTATATACATACCGTTGTGGTGCTCAAAACTCATGTTCACCTGCAACTGCCTACTGTTTGTAATTTGCCAGAACTCATCACTCAAGTAAACTATCGTTCACTTATTATCTACCTGCCTCAGTCTCCCTCTCTCCAACACTCCACCACTATCGTGACAGTAATATTTTTGACAGATTTGGATGAATGCTCTTTAACAAGAGACTCTGTGTTACAAATGGGCTCAAAAATACTTCTAAGTAGAGTTTTTTTATTTCAAAATTTTTTAAATATATTCCATGATTGAAAGCACATTTTAATTTTAAACTCAGGACAAACATAGAGCTACTATTCCTTCATCCCTTCCCATTTATTATGAAAGGGCAAAATAATCTATGAAAAAGGCATAGTAAACAATTATATATGTTTACTGTACACTAAAAGAAATCAATAGAAGTATGACCTGGGGCTGTACTGGAATGCCACTTCTACATTATGTGTGATGAACACAGGCACCTTGGTCTATGAATTGGACAAAAGAGTCCAGAAGTGATTTAATCCCTGTTACCTATTGTCATATATTCAATTTGAATATATTTGAATAAATAAAGATAAATGAGCTTGACCTTGGTTTGAATCTGGTAAACATAAAATACCATTCCCTTTCCCTGAAATGACAATCATTTGGTGATGGTACTATGTACTGTATACTTAACTATTAATCATTATTCCACAACTTCATCCATTAGAAATAAGAGGTTGTTTGTTTGTTTGCTTGCTTGATTACTTTTATTAGGATTAAAATAAATCAAAACCTGGAGGTAATATTTATTCATTAACTACAGTGACATATAAATAATTTTACCCATTCCCTGCCCTACTGTGTGTGAGTTTGTAAACGACTTGTGCTGGGTGCAGGGATGTATGGAGACAGATGCACACACAGCAGATAATTGTATATAAAGCTATAATGTTCATATACTGTAGATACCCTGTTCAAATCTCCTATCCTGCACCTTGAATAGTTAGAAAATGTTTAACATTTTACTTTTGTTTACATTATAATGTTACATTACAGTCCTGTGGCTGGTTAGCATGTCTACATTAGCGATAATGATTTTGTGGTGTGTGAATGTCAAAAACAAATTATTTGATGGATAATCTTATTGGGAAACTTGGTGTTAAGATGTGAAGCGAGAGGAATTATCCACCATGTTGTTTATTTTAGTCAGCTCCTCAGGTTTGGCATAGGGATATTTCAGTGATAAGGCTGCGGATATCAGGGAATTGTCAAAGGCTTGGAACCCAATGTTAGCCAATCAAATTGTTCAGAAAAAATCTCAGAACCCGTTTTATAAAGTACATTAAATACCACACACTGTTCATTTACTGAGAATAGTCCTTGTGTGATAAAACTTACTTGGCAAAAAATCTCTTTCTGATTCTGATTCTGAGATGCAAACATTTCAAAGAAAGTAAACAGCAGGAGACGTCCGGAGTGGTGCACCTTTTGTGCAAGAGGAGGCACTACGCAACTTGCCTCCTTCATTTTTTGGGAGATTGAGAAAGTGGCTGCTCAGGCCCTCTCACATCACTCCAGGTAGTACCCCCCCTCTTAAATTCAGTCTCATGGCAGCTCACGTTTTCCTTGCCATTCCCATTCCGGCCTGTCCCTCATCTTCTCCCATACAAGCCACCATAGATTCCAGTGCCGCCGGTAATATTACAGATAGAGCAATAGCTTTCAGATTTAGCATTTCCCTTTACCCATTCCAACCTCCCCTTCAGGTCCGTGCCCCTCAATATACAACCTGTAGGCATATGGTTGGTCTTTCACATCACAGCCCCTATCATCATGTCCGCCCCTAATTTGCCATCCTGAACAATTAAATCCTCCATTTCGATTCCCCTTCTTTCCCCGTAATGTTAGGGCTCCCCTGGTTATCTCTACATTATCGTTCCATTTTCTGGCCCCCTAAGTCCTTAAAACGCTCCTTGGTTTCTTGACGCTATAGAGCGTCAAACGCGAATATCTCACAATCTCATGAATGTGAGTCGCATGTTTATACGCCTGCCCACTATCCCCAACCTACCAACCTGCAAAATCTATGCTATTTACACCGTCATGTAGCGTTTCTGTGAAACTGCGACGGACTTCGAAGTTAAGTATCCGTGGTAGTATCACAGATTTCTGAGAGATCACGTTGCATCCTGTATAACACAACTACTTTTGGAGTTGGGATTTAGCTGGGTTTTTAAAAACGTCTAGAAATCTAGTCAGAAGTTAGTGCAGCATTTTGATGTTGACTTGTCGGTATGGCCACCTAACATTGCACACTGGCCCAGGAGCCCTGGGGGCTTGACAATAAACAATAAAAAGCCTTATTCATTATAGTTTACATGCTTTTATACATGAAAAACAACAAAAAATACATACATTCTTGAGTTTTTTGGTATAAATATTTAATCTAACATAAAATATAATGACCCAGGATGTTGGATTTCATTTATCCATGTTGTAGCCATGGGTCTTCTGAGTCCAGGCACTTCACTGTAGTTCAAAGTATGACCTTTCTAGAGGCCAAAAAGTCAACTGTGTGCCAGGCGGACCTAAATGGCTGGTTGCATGTGTGTCTGGGAAGGTGTCTGCCAGTTTCACTAGGGGCCACCATGTGGGAAAGTTCAGACAGTGCCTCCAAAATTGCCATTCCCTGTGAATATCAGAACCTCTCACGTGCCTTTTCCAAAACACAGGCATTTAAATTCTACGTCCCTGAGTTTGTTCCATTGATCTCCGATCTGGAGTTGTGCTGCCCAATGGTCCTGTGTATCCCCTGTTGTATGCGGAGACCGAGGCTATGGATGTTTATATCTCAGAATTGCTGCGTCAGGGCACCCCTCCACATCAACTGCCTCCTTGAGTTTTTTTTGTGAAGAAGGATGGAGGTCTATACCCATGCATTGATTATTTTTCTCTCAGTCAGACCACTATTTGTTTTAGTTATCCTCTTCCCCTCATTTCTTCAGGGATTGAACACATGCATTGGGTGTGCTTCTTTGCAAAATTAAATGTCTGGAGTGCCTGCAACCGGGGAGGGGGACGAACATAAGACCACGTAGCACTTCATCTGACCGTTATGACTATCTGGTCATGCTGCATGGTGTTTTGAATGCTCCATTGGTTTTCCAGGCCTTTGTTATTGAGAGCTCCAGGGACATGTTTTGTCTATTTGGTGTATTCCACTACTTGCGATCAGCATATCTCCTTGGTCCGCCGAGTGCTAGAAAGGCTGTTGCAGCATGAATTATATGTGAAGGCTGAGAACTTTTATTTCTTCCAGTGCTCCGTTTCCTTCCTCGGATACTGCATTTCCACTCCTGCGGTGGAGATGGAAGACTTATGGTTTGATACAGTGCGTACTTGGCCGACCACAGTGAAACAGGTTAGCAATTCCTTGGTTTTGCCAATTATTATTGGGGGTTCATTAGGGGCTTTGGCAAGGCGGCTGCCCTGATCACCTCGTGTTGAAGCGTGGACTTTCTAAGCTAAACTGGAATACTGAGGAGGACAGGGTTTTCCTCTCACTAAAGACCCTGGTTTCCTCTGCTCAACCGTGGCCCATCCTGATTCATCTTTGCCCTTTGCAGTGGAGGTTGATGCTTCTGAGGATGGGGTTGGGGCGGTCCTGCCCAGCTGTGACTTAGCCCAGCTAAGCTCCGCCCATTTGCCTTCTTCCACAAGAAGCTCACGTCTGCTTAGAGGAAATATGATGTGGGCAATCGGGAGTTGTTGGCCATTGTTAAAGCCCTTACGGCGTAGAGACACTGGCTCAAGGGGGCTAAACACCATTCTCTCAATTGAACCGACCACTGTAATCTTGAGTACATCCAGGAAACGAGGAGACTGAACCCTGGCCAGGCCAGTTGTCCCCTGTTCTACGCCAGATTCTCATTTTCCCTGTCCTAAATCGCTGACAGAACATGAAGGCCGATGCAGAGAAGAAGTCTTTAGATGACAGCCTCATCTTACCTGAATCATGCATAGCGTAGTGTTGGAGGTGGACACCAGGGGCTGCACTCTGGCCATCCCCTGCACTTCGGACTTCTGGTCTCCAGTATGTGCCATCCTCAGGTTGCTCCCTATCTGACAGGTACTGGTGGCTTACCTTGACTAAGGACATGAGGGTGAATTTTTCCTCCTGCTCTGTGTCTGCCCAAAGTACAATGCTGAGACACCTCCCAGGCAAATACATTGCAAACTCTACTGGTTCCACAAAGACCCCGTTCTCACTTATCTGTTGATGTTTTTAATTGATCTGCCTCTTTCTCAGGGTTACACCACCAGCTTGGCTGTTGTGGACTGGTTTTCCAAAGCATGCCGCCTCCTTCCTATGCCCAGGGTTCCCACAACCCTGCAGACCATGGAGGCATTACAAATATTTACATAGGCCGGACCGAGAGTAGCAGAAACGGGGCTGGCACAGGGATCGGGGCAGGCACTGGAACCAAGGCAGGTACTGGACCTAGGACAGACACAGAGACAGGGACAGAAACAGGAACAGGCAGAGGGACTGGGGTCGGCACCTGGACTGGTGCTGGCACAGATACTGGGGCTAATACAGGGACAGAGGTAGGCACAGGGACAAAGGCAGACATGGAGCAGGCCCAGGATCTGGAGCCGGCACAGGGACTGTAGCTGTAGCAACAGGGTCTGGGGCAGGAACAGGGGCAGTAGAATGGACTGGGGCTGTAGCAGGGAATAGACCTGCCACAGAGATAGAAGTTGCCACAATGACTGGTGTTGTAGCAGGGCATGGAGCTGCCACAGGGATTGAGGTAGTAACAAGGACTGGGGTTGCAGCAAGGACTGGAACCAGAACAAGTACCGGAACTACGTCAGGAACAGGGGCTAGAGGCTAATGGACTGGGGCCAAAGGCTAATGGACTGGGGCCTGAGGCTAATGGACTGGGGCCTGAGGCTAATGGACTAGGGCCTGAGGCTAATGGACTGGGGCCTGAGGCTAATAAACTGGGGCCTGAGGCTAATGGACTGGGGCCTGAGGCTAATGGACTGGTGTTATCCACTAGGGGGCTTGTGCTAGAGACTGGAGACTTGAAGAACCTGACTTGAACCTGATTGAGGAATAGGGGACCTGACATGAGACCAAAGGACCCTAATAGGAGACTGAGGGGCTTGGACCCCTGGAGATGGGACCACCAGAAACGGGACCAGGCGCTTAGCAAGAGAGGAGTCTGATGGCTGGAGGGGGAGCGGGTTAGCTTCCAAGGCGGAGAGCAAGTGTGGAGAACGAGCAAGCACCCGTTTAAGCACGAAGCTCATAGCTTGTTGCTTGAACTCCCCCTGACCTACCCTCCAGGTAAAGAACTGGTCAATGGGCTTTATTTCACTTTGGTGTCCCTGTGATGTTGTAACACCCACTCATGGTAAACTTGGACCACTTCCGGATCTTCCTTTAAGGTGTTAGTTAAGGTTTGTAGGAAGGAAGAGGAAGCAGATGGTGTCTCTGGGACTTGTATGGCAGCAGGTTTCTTTAGCTGAGGGGAGGCAGCCATCTTGGCGTGCTGCTCGGAGGCAGCCTTCTTGAGATGCGGGGCGGCAGCAATCTTGAGCTGCGGGGCGACAGCCATCTTGGACTGCTGGGCGGCTGCCACCTTGGTCTGCTGCGCAGCCGCCATCTTGGACTGCTGGGCGGCCGCCATCTTGGACTTCATGGGGGCCTGTTGTGGGGCTGGAGCTGATAAGAAACCCACTTGTAGACAAGGGGCCCTAACTGGAGATGGAGGGTCTCTAAGAGAGGTTGAGGGGCCCTAACAGGAGGAAGAATAGGATTTCCTCCTACATAACCAGGGTCAGATGTATTGGCCCAAGGAGTCTGTCCTAAGGAAGATAACCGGGGTGTACAGATGTAGCATTGACTGGTGGGTTTAGGCATGCTGGCACCTAGACCTGGCATACGTTTGGTGTTTTATGAGCAAGCTGGCGTTATGGACACAGGGGAGATTGGTTCAGGAAGTAGAGGATAGGAAAGTGGATCTGATTGCTCTGTAACACACTCCTCGTCTTTCTTGGAAATATCCTCATCAAAATATACGTTTTTAATAGATTCCTAGTCCGAAAAATATAATCCATACCGTTCCAATCCTTTTGGGTTGGGGTCAAAATCCTCTTCTTCCGAACTAATATCCTCCCAAAAACAGGCCAGCAGCTCTGCTCCAGTTGACTGCTTTTCAGGGATATACGCTGCTGTCTTATAGTGGAGGTTGGTCATTCTTCTCCACACCTCCCTCTGCACTGGAGAACCCACTGCTTCCATTTTAGGCTAGGTATTCTGTAACGAATCGGACCAGGCCAAGGTTTCCACAATATTAATACAGTTTATTACAATAAATAAAATATAACTGCAGATTGAGGAATCCGTAAATAGGGGAAGATCAAGGTCAGGCAGAGTCTCGAACACAATGCAGGTATTCAGGCCAGGTATAAGGGTTCCCATAGTCGGTCAGGGCACGTCTCTGTCAGGAACTGGTATCACTTCTCTGCCCAAGTCACACGAACCATGCACACAACACAGACCGCATTCAGAGGATACTGATACTCCACTTCCCAGCAGACATGAACGCAGCACGTCACACAGATCACAATCACCTGAATACTGACACCTGCAGATCATCAGCACATCATATATAAACCTTCACTATACTGATACTCTTCGCGAGGTATTGTTTCCCTATAGTGATTCTACTGAGGATTTTTGTATGATTGATCTACCGTGTATTGACCCTGCTTTGTTATTCCTCCTTTTTGAGATTGCCTGCCGTTTTGGACCATAGCTGTGTCTACCAGTGTTTGACCGCGTTTGCCTGTCCCTCTGATTACCCCTCCGGATCCTGATTGTGTACTTCTGCCTGTGCTCTTGGTGTATGACCTCCGCTCCCCGACTACGATTAGCTACCATCCACGTTCTGTTGTATAGTATTGGGATCTGTGTTTTGTATTTATATTCCGGAACTCTATTAAACTGCATTATACTAACTCCTGTGGAGCCTATTCGTTACACCAGGTAGGGTTCGGTTCACAAGGCAGAGTAGTCAGAGCAGGCAGAGGTCGGTTCACTGGAGAAATATCACAGGAAAAGGCACAAAAGGGATAATCCAAAAACAGGGTAATCACAAAACAGATTAAACAAGGTGGATAATCAAAGTCAGAATAAAGCACTCAGTACGTAGGAATACTAACAAACAATGCCTCGCAATGAGGAAAACAAACAGACAGGTATATACGCTCACCTAAAGGAATATTAGGAACACCAATTCAATTTCACATTAATGCAATTATCTACTTAACCAATCACATGGCAGTTGCTTCAATGCATTTAGGGGTGTGGTCCTGGGCAAGACAAACTCCTGAACTCCAAACTGAATGTCAGAATGGGAAAGAAAGGTGATTTAAGTAATTTTGAGAGTGGCATGGTTGTTGGTGCCAGAGAGGCCGGTCTGAGTATTTCACAATCTGCTCAGTTACTGGGTTTTTCACGCACAACCATTTCTAGGGTGTAAAAAGAATGGTGTGAAAAGGGAAAAACATCCAGTATGCGGCAGTCCTGTGGGCGAAAATGCCTTGTTGATGCTAGAGGTCAGAGGAGAATGGGCCGACTGCTTCAAGCTGATAGAAGAGCAACTTTGATTGAAATAACCACTCGTTACAACCGAGGTATGCAGCAAAGCATTTGTGAAGCCACAACACACACAACCTTAAGGCGAATGGGCTACAACAGCAGAAGACCACACCGGGTACCACTCATCTCCACTACAAATAGGAAAAAGAGGCTACAATTTGCAAGAGCTCACCAAAATTGGACAGTTGAAGACTGGAAAAATGTTGCCTGGTCTGATGAGTCTTGATTTCTGTTGAGACATTCAGATAGTAGAGTCAGAATTTGGCGTAAACAGAATGAGAACATGGATCCATCATACCTTTTATTACTGTGCAGGCTGGTGGTGGTGGTGGTGTAATGGTGTGGGGGATGTTTTCTTGGAACAATTTAGGCCCCTTAGTGCCATTTGGGCAACGTTTAAATGCCACGGCCTACCTGAGCATTGTTTCTGACCATGTCCATCCCTTTATGGCCACCATGTACCCATCCTCTGATGGCTACTTCCAGCAGGATAATGCACCATGTCACAAAGCTCGAATCATTTCGAATTGGTTTCTTGAACATGACAATGAGTTGACTGTACTAAAATGGCCCCCACAGTCACCAGATCTCAACCCAATAGAGCATCTTTGGGATGTGGTGGAACGGGAGCTTCGTGCCCTGGATGTGCATCCCACAAATCTCCATCAACTGCAAGATGCAATCCTATCAATATGGGCCAACATTTCTAAGGAATGCTTTCAGCACCTTGTTGAATCAATGCCATGTAGAATTAAGGCAGTTCTGAAGGTAAAAGGGGGTCAAACACAGTATTAGTATGGTGTTCCTAATAATCCTTTAGGTGAGTGTATTTACACACAAAGCATAGCATGTAACAGGTGTTCTGAATACAGGTGATTGGAATCTGAGCTTGAGGAATGCATTCATAAGAAATCAGGATGTTGGGGATTGCTGGTGTAGGGATGCATTCATAAGAAATCAGGATGTTGGGGATTGCTGGTGTAGGGATGCATTCATAAGAAATCAGGATGTTGGGGATTGCTGGTGTAGGGATGCATTCATAAGAAATCAGGATGTTGGGGATTGCTGGTGTAGGGATGCATTCATAAGAAATCAGGATGTTGGGGATTGCT
>JACXGM010009130.1:0-12249 GCA_016801145.1 Umbra pygmaea | reverse complement strand
AGGGATGTGTTCAAAAGGATTTATGATGTTGGGTATTGCTGGTGTCCAGGGAGCTGGAAAACCCAAGGGAACACTTATATAAGGGAAACACTGGAAATAAAGCAAGACCTAACTCAAAGAATGAAACAAAACAGGACAGGACACAGGATATAGGGGCACCGTTACATACATAAATTTGGAAATGATCCATTATGGGTTTCATGGGTGTAGAGTTTGAAGTTAGGGGGGACATATATTTGAGCAGATTGTTCTTATTATTTGGGTGGACCACATTACCTGCTTGTAACATTGGGGGAGACATGTCCTCCTCATCCTCTCCTGCTTCTAAGACCTTGTTGTTTGTACTAACAATCCATTGGTAATTCTTACATAATACATATTCGAGTGAAAAATAAAACTGACATCCTCCTTTTTCCCAGCTTTATGTATCATACAAAGAAATTACAATGAACTTTATAATTTTACTTTTTATCCAGGCTGTTTTTTCTGTTTGAAGAATATGGTGCTTGCAATTCCAGAGGTGTGTGTTTTATTACTCTTGTGGGACTGGATGTGCATTAAATAATATATGACTGTTGTTTGTTTTACTATATGGGTGTAGGGTTCATTTGTGAGCAAATCCAGAAAGGAGCATCTTAAAACTTTATTCTGGAGTTAGGCATTCACTGGCCAATGCAACCTTATTCTGTTAATAATCTCATAAACCTGGGAAGTTCTTTGTCTTCCTGTTGTAGAGGTCAGGGTTCTTTTATGTCACAAGGTGACTATATATTTTTATTTTATGTCATTTTCAGTATTTTGTCTTTTTTATCTAAAATAATACATCAGACAGGAAACATGTTTTGTTTGAAACATTTAGAGAAATATGCAACAACTGAAATTTGCTCCACTGCCTTAGAGGTAACTTACTGCATCACAAGATTGCATACATAAGGTGCTATTCTTTTAACAACGGAGATTAGTAAAGTTATGAATATCTAAATGTATTGCCTTACCTTTGTCAAAAACATGTATATGACTTACCTTTTAATATTATGTAATTTCTATTTGACAAATTTTGACAGATTTATATGCAGTCCTGCACAAAGAAGACCTAGTGCAGGAGCAAACAGGCATGATTCAGACCCACCCACATTGACAAGACCAGACTACCAAAAGGACACCAACAGACCGCAACCATCCTTAAAAGAGTATAGTCCACACAGTGTACTCCCATCCCACAAGAGATCATGAACAGGCCTGTGACTCAGCCCCTGAGTGGCGCTGGATCGAGGATATCCCAGTGGAGCGAAGGGAGCATGAGTGGTTTGTCAAACAGTGCCACCGTTCACTTTTAGCCCCCCGAGCCAGATTAGACTATATCATAGAATTTACTGAAGTGATGAGTCTTCAGTGTAGACTTAAATGTTGAGACTGAGTCTGTGTCTCTCACATGGGTTGGCAGATCATTCCACAAAAGCAGAGCTCTATATGAGAAAACTTCAACTGTTTGTTTACAAATTCTAGGAACAGTAAGGACGTCTATCAGTACATCTTTTGAACATAGTGTACATATAGGTATGTATGGCAGCACCAAATCAGACAGATAGGTAGGGGAAAGTCCATGTAGTGTTTTGTAGGTTAGCAGTAAAACTTTGAAATCACCACTAGCCTTAATGGGCAGGCAGTGTGGACTAGAATTGGGAGGTGTTCAAATTTTGCAGTTCTAATCAAAACTCTGACTGCCGTGTTAAGCTGTAACTGAGTTTAAGGTCTTATCTAGGTAGCCAAAAAAAAACAGAATTACATATAATCTAATCTTCAAGTAACAAAAGCATGGATTAAAGGAGAATTCTGGGCGATTTCAAAACGTATCTCTGTTGTTTGGATATCTGGAGTGCTGTTAGTAGCGAGAATAACGCAAACAATCTTTTTGCCAAAACCGTGTTATTCCCCTGCTCCAATTTACAGACCGTTACGCATTTACGGGGCAAGTTTTAAAAGTTTTTTAGCCTTTAAACATGTTTGAAATGTCATACTAGTGAATATAGCCATGTGCAGTGATTCCTTATAGTGAACACAGTGAATCTAACAAATTAACCAGTGTACATACCTGTGTTTATTTCCCATTTTCCAGTGAAGTCCACACTAGTCTATTGTCAAAGTCATAAAATCTAATATTCCAAAACGTATTTTTCCACAAAAAACATTTTCTTTTCTTTAAATAAATTGGAACAATAGACTGATTGAGCAGAAGTGGGTGCAATTTGGTAATGCAGAGCACTTTCTTTCCAAGCTAGTCTAAATATGTCCAACTTGGTAGAATGGCATTTTTACTCGAATCTTCTAGCGGCTTGCTTTTAGGGCTCTGTAAACCAGGGAGCAAGTTCTTGTTGTGGACATGTTACATTTTTAGCAGTGCGAATGCAACCATGGTGTTACACTGGATTAGGTGTAAATCTTCAGTTAGATCATTCACTGATGTGTTAACTCTGACATCATTTGTAAGTTAGATTGATTCTGGAAGGGCATCCAGGAATCCCACAATGTCTGGCAAATATGTGCAATATATGTGTTTTCATGTCATTGAGAGACCTGATCACCAGCCCTCTTTATTCTGGTATCTTCTAATGACTATCAATGGAGACGAAAACAATGAGTCTTGACATGTGTTGTTTGGAGCCTGGGACCAGCAGGACATTGTATGCTGTCACTGTAGAGTGACAGGTCTGCTAACACTCCCTGTAGGGACATATGCCTCAAACCTGAGGGGGACTCCTTGTTACCCCACCGCCATTCTCTCATCCCGCCAGTCTCCTTCAACTCATTTAGTCTCCTCTCCTGTCCACACAAAGCATTTAACTCTCTTACTCATACTGTACCTCCCCCTTCTCTCACCCCCCTGTCTGCCCTCTCCACCCCTACTGATGCCCCCCCTTTGTCTGCCTCCTCTCCCTCCTATCAGAGGAATGTGGTCAGGGAAGTAAGGTAAAAGGTCAAACAGTGACCCCTTTGTCAGTTGGTTGGACACCCTCAGGCTTTAATTAGCCTCATCAGGCTTGGTTTATCTGGCAACAGGGTCAAGGGTTGGGGTCTGGTTTTAGTACCAAGGGCATAACATGTTTTTATACTAAGACTGAGTTAATACCGGAATGTGACTTCTACTGTACAATTTATACCCAGAACAACTTTAATCTCTGTACACTCCAGTTTTTTAGTCATTGGTGTGAGCCACCAATCCACCCAGATTATTGCATGGCAAGTGAGTTTATCTAGAAATGATCCATGATAGAAACCTGGTTATTTTACATTGAAACAAGTAGGGAAACTGGCCCTGACCTTAGTTTAAATAACGATGAATGACATTTACTTTATTCTGATGGGTAAACATCAAGAAATCATTTGGCTTGTGTGTCCCCAATGATTGATCTGACAGGCAAGATGAATAATTCCACCCTTTCTATGTGTTAGATATACAGAGAACCCCCTGTTAAGCTTGCCTGTCAGATAAAAACTTAAATTATATTTTTTACCAAAAAAAGGTGTGTTAGGGCGCACAGGCAAGTGATATGAGATGGGTCTGCTTGGTAACACCTGTTAAGCTAATCTGTTAGAATAAACTTCACCTGAATTATATTTTTGAAATAAAACATGCTGTTGGACTCTCAGCGATTATGCCTCCACAACCCCTAGGGATGGGGCCTATTTTACTATAGTACAGGCTTCATTCGTTTTATGCTAGAGTACCGTACTAGTATTAATCTGAATTTTATGCTGAGGTACTGCTTAATATAAGGAATGCCCCATCTAATCTATCTGGTGTCCTGTTGAATCCTAGGATGATAATAATAATAATAATAATAATAATGGCCACTCAGCTCAAGATTTCGTGCAATTGTGCAATTGTGGTCTGGGGACATGACAGTGTAAATACAAACAGTATGGAAATTATTTTGTCTCGGCTCGAGCGGATTCGGGAACCTATTGGTTTGTAAATGTGGCCCTAGAAAGGATCTAGACTTAGTGGGGTGGCATTTCTCATCTGGCTGTGTCCAATTAAGGCCAGGTTTCTTGATCCGAGGGTTCAGATCTTCATGTGGGCTGTATCCAGTCTTTAGACAGATCCAGACCAGGTATACAAATGTAAAAACAGCCAGGTGTGTTGTGGGTGGTGACAGTAGCTTTGGACAGGGTCATCATCAAGCCGGGTAGTTCTTGTAAATTACAGATTACAATTGCAGGGTTCTCAAGTTTTGAAGACAGGCAAGAGTGACATCCCCCCGTCAGGGGGTCAAAGATGGGAGGCGGGTTAGATGGGTTGCGGGAATGGGGGTGTTTCATTAATAATAATTATTAGTGTTTTGGTTGTTGTTATTAATAATTGCCACACATGGGCTGATTGCTGCTCTCCCTTCATAAGGGAGTTGACAGTGATCAGTCTTTGCAGGATTATTGTACTGTTCAATATGTGCAGTCCCGAGCTACCCTATACCCGACTGTCTTAGTACAGTGCTATTTTTCCTTTTTGCCTTTGTATAAGCAGTCTGAGTGTTGTGTCCATATGGGGATGACTTATTATTTTGCTAATCCTGATTCTCCGTTCCTTCACTTTCAGTACCTATCTGTGTCTATAATCCGTAGCCCCTGGAAACCTGCCTGTCTGCTCCAGTAGAGGCAGCTCCTCCAACAGAGGTGGTGGAGAACTAGGGGCCCTGTCTGGAGAACTAGGGGCCTTGACAGAAGAACTGGGCCTCTGACTGGAGAACTAGGGGCTCTGACTGTAGCACTAGAGACCCAACCGGAAGAACTGTAGGCCCGGGTTGAAGCACTGGAGACCCGGCTTGAAGAACTGTAGGCCCATGTTGAAGGACTGGAGACCCGGCCTATAGGACTGTAGGCCCGGGTTGTAGCACTGGAGACCCGACATGTAGAATTGTAGGCCTGTGTTGAAGAATTGGAGACCCAGCCTATAGAACTGTAGGCCTGGGTTGAAGAACTGGAGGCTCTAACTGGAAAAATAGGGGCTTTAGCTGCTGAAATAGGGAAAGTGGACACTGGTATGGGTGGATCAGGAACCAGAGGGTAATAGAGGAAATTAGGATCTATTACGATATACTCATCCTCATTGGACCACTACTCCTCTTCCTCAAATTCCTCCTCAGACTTCACAAGACCCAGGTTCTTTCCCTCTAGATTTTGCCAGTCCACCTAACTGCAGCCATACACCTCCACTCCGTTGCTGTCATACCCCTTACCCTCCTCAGTGTAGCCCAATGAGTACGCTTTTTCTAAATATTTTTCTCTAGTGTTTCAGTGCTTTCATTCTGTTATTATCCTCTTCCAGATTAGGGATGTTCCGATACCAACATTTGGATTTTGATACCAATACTTGCTTTGGCACCTCGGTATATATACCAAATCGATACCATGGCAAAATCACTGTTAAATATATAAACATATAAAAAAAATGTGTATTAAGGAAGTTTCTGACATCTTCTCTCTGCTGCTAGGCAATACATGTTGTGCTCTCTGCGTGGTCTCGTGGGATATCGCGGGATCCCGCGGGATCGCGGTAGAGGCCGAGAGTAGCAATCATCAAGCAAGTGTTAATTAAATATATTTCTGGTACACTTACAAACTTTCCAATGCCTCATTTTACAAGTACAGAACCTATTTGTACTACTGTAGAAGTTTGGTATCATTCCGGGCATTATTAGTGGGGTTATTTACGAGATACACCCTTGATTTCATTAGCGCTTACACTAAGACATTCGGCTGATAGCGCTAACTCGACCAATGTTATATCAATAGAAAAAAGCTTATGGGGGGTGGTTTGGCTCGAGGTCAAGGTGCAAAGGACTCTACGGTTAAATTACTCTGAACGATCACTTTAACAGCTCAAATAAATCATTGTCTCGGTCTGGTTTCGACACTACAGTCACGAAAAAACACTTTCTCAGCACATTTGGTAATTCTCAACTTGGCCACTGTAAGTGTTCAGAATTTTGCACCGTGACGTCAATGCAATACTTACGTACCACAAGGTGAGCATCCGGTTTGGCAAATTGACACAAATGATGAAGTGCCTTAAACCTGCATTCTATCTGAATTCCAGCTGGGGGCGATACATCTGGTTGCAAAAGAGGTTGGTTTCTGTAATAGTCTATGAGAATGATAGACACGTCTCACTTGATTTATTACCTCAGTAAACATTTTCATAATGAGTATATGGGCTCAATCGCTAGATTTAAGCCTTCTACAATATATCATGATGTACATTTTTTTAATTATGGTCTCGTTGATTTTAAAATCGGTGACAAAGCAAAGGGGCGTTTAGGGCGTAGCTATGGCGTTAAGACACTCAAAAGAGTTGGCAGTTCAGTTTTTCCAGTAAGTAAGGTTAAATTTTGTTTTACATTTTGTTTTTATACTGTTTTTCGTTAGCACCCCAATTCATATCAGTTCGCTAGCTAGATTACTCCTCCCTCTCGTCTAAAATCGTCACATCTGCAACCAAGATGTCTGCGCCCGTAACGGCAAATTCGATGACCCAAATCAGCTCTTCACAAACCAATGGGTGACGTCACACATGGCTCCATCCAGTGATTATACAATCTATGTTACGTACATGTGTTTTTTTCATTTTTAATTAATTTGCAAAGATTTCAAACCCCCTTCTTTCACATTGTCATTATGGGGTATTGTTTGTAGATTTTGAGGGAAATAATGAATTTCATTCATTTTGGAAAAAGTATGTAACATAACAAAATGTGGAAAAAGTGAAGTGCTGTGAATTCTTTCTGGATGCACTGTACATATAAACTCTATGCAAAAAGTTGACTGATGTTTATTAAGTAGGGACGGCTGTTATTTTTTCAGTGTATTCATGCTTCAAAATTGACTGGTTCGTTGAGGACAGGACACACCCTGCTTGACACATTCAGATGGCAGGTTTCAGTTACAGAGTAGGACTAACTCAAGGTTAGTTGAATAACACCTGCTAGCAAGGAGTATGTTGTCACTCAGAGAAACACTGAACTGGCTTTTTGAAACCATAAATCCAGTTTTTCCATCAACTAACTCTTTAGTTTTCACTAAACCATCTCTCTGAAATTCATCTAATATCTGATAAAAAAAAGACAAGTATAACTACAAAAACATTGAAGGGACACTACACCCCTCAAACACCTCAAAATAATTTTCCCTGTCATATTTCTGACATTATAGTCACTAAAAACACATTTTCAATATATTCCACCGTATATGTTTGTGAATTGTTCGCCAGTGACGTCATTGGCAAACTGTTTGAAACTACAGGGGAGGAGCTCAGTTGACTTCTGTATTTGTCCACGTCACACCCCTGAATCAAGATGATTGGATAATTAAACTGCATACTTTGTGCGGGAATACTACACATTGCATTCTTCCTTAAATAGCTTCATAGCTATATATGAAGAGTTAGAGCAGGATTCTTTTCAACAATGGTGAGTGAGGGTGAGGAAATACCTAAAGAACTGGACAATTTTAAGTTTGATAAAGTATTATTGGTAATATCCAATCATGCGTTCGATCTGAAATACAGTGAGGAAGAATTATGGGAGGGGCTCCTGCCCAACGTTATCGGTTGAATCCGCTGTTTTGCTACTTCCCACCGAGGTGGATCTCATGATAACAACAGAGACAGAAAATGATTCATTGTAAAGAAGGAAATGTTTATGCTTTTAACCATCTCCAGCCAAGAAGATGATTACATCTGTTTGTTAGATCAACCGAGTTTCCATGCTGACAAGAACCAAAATATTTTGAAAACATTCTATACATCATCCTGAAAAACAACTGAACATAACCTGTCTGGCCCAGGCTGTGTAACACTAACAGGTCATTGGATTTATTTTGTGTAAATACATGTGAACATTGACAGAGCATGTATAAATGTTAACCAGATAGATGATTGATCTCCTTGGTGTGTAATAATAAAAAATGTCCGTAATAGACGCAAACTCTCTAGGTCCTAATAGAGGACGATAGGCGATTTCACATGGCTAGTGGTGTAGAATAATTTGTATAAATACTTGTAAACACAGCAATAAAAAATGTACATTGACACAATGGGCCTAATTTTGCACCCGGCACAGTTGACTTTTCATACCGACATAAGTATCATTCCCATTTTGCACCTGACGCACACAGGATTTTTCCTCCACAGACGCGTGTCTGTAAATTAGGGAAATAATTTGCACTCCCGGGGTCAGTTCAAGCCAAGGCAAGGCAAGGCAAGTTTATTTATATAGCACATTTCATACACAATGGCAATTCAATGTGCTTTACATAAACAGGAAAACACAAAAATTTTAAACAGATAAAATTAAAGCATTTAAAATAAAAGTGAAAAACAGTTAGAAAAATAGTACAGTTTATGAAATAAAAGAGATTGAACGAACATATAATATATAGTGCAATCAGTTCGGACTTGGCACAGAGTTCATTCAGTAAAAGCGTAGCTAAACAGATGTGTTTTGAGTCTGGATTTAAAGGTGACTACTGTTGGAGCACATCTGATTTCCTCTGGGAGCTGGTTCCAGCTGCGGATGGCATAGTAGCTAAAAGCAGAGCTAAAGACCAGACCACAGACCAGGAAAAATCTAGTTAGAAGTCAGTGGAGTGTCATTCAGATGCTATTTTAAGGGTGCATGCTTGGCCATAATGTAGCGTGTGCACAACGCGCATACATTTTGCTCCTCTCATCTAGGAAAAATATTACCACACAAGGGAAGTCATTGTGGTGTCCGAAGATGTGAAAAAATAGGCAAACATCTAGTGTAGCCGACATATTTACCCAAACTATTTAGAATGTATTATTCACACTGATATACATCAACTACAAGGCAACCCATTCAATCAACATACAAGTCATTTGTGATGCTAATGGTCAAATCCCCCGTGTCTTTGCGAATTACCCTGGCTCAAGCCATGACTCATTTATACTGTCAAACTCTGCCATTCCTGCCGTCTTTGAGGGGAAACCCACCTTGAATGGGAGGCTGTGAAGGGGACAACGGCTATTTGTTAAAGACATGGCTGATGACACCATTTCTGATGCCAGCAACAGTGTGTGAAATGCTGTTTAATCAGAAACACACACAAACAGGCAGTGTAGCCTAATTGAACAAACATTCGGCACACTGAAATTGCACTTCAGGTGTTTGGATAGAACAAGAGGCACTTACTCAAGAAGTTGCAGCATTATTTGTGGCTTGTTGTGTTTTACACATTTCCATGAATCATGTATGTGTTGATGACATAAATGAGGAAATATTAGAGGACTTAAGGAGACGTGATGTTGAAATGCATGTGCCGTTGCCACTTAACCCAAATGCCCCAGTCATCTTGGTCTATGTTAGACTACATTGCAAAAATATCACCATGCATTCATAACCTCGTGATTCAGTGAGAGTGAGCCCAAAACATCGGAAAGTATGTCTTTGTGACATTTCTTGATTTACATTTTGTAAAAAAAAATCAATAGCAATCCGCCGTTATAATAGCAATCTGCCATGGAACAAGCCAGCCCTAAATCACATGAAATACGTTCTGAGGGAACTATTTTGTAAAACCGAAATATGTGAAATATGAACGTATGAGAGGGTCAATTACGTTTGTAGGGAACTAAATTGAACACTTGAATAACGTTAAACATGAACATATGAAGATCATGACGTAGCATGTAAATAGCATAGTTTTTGCTAGGGTGGAGGTCGGGGATGGTGGACGGGCGTATAAATCCAGGACTTGCATGCCAGTGTTCGCGAGTTCAAATCCAGAGCAGCACTTTGTGTGTGTTATGTTCTACATTGCTTGCGTCATGCAGACACATGATTATTGGTTTTTGTAAGGTTAACGCTAACCTCAATTCTAACCTTAACCTCAGTAACGTCATATCTAACCTTAACCGTTAGTAACCTCATGCCTAACCTTAACAGTTAGTAACCTCATGCCTAACCTTAACCGTTAGTATCCTCCTACCTAACCTTAACTGTAAATGTTGCAATATAATTTCGAATGCTATGGAATGTGTGGAATGTTCTCGCATAAATCCGCTAAACTAAATGTACCGGAGAAACGTAATTGAAGTACAAATATAGCCTAATAACGAAACGTGCAGTTCAAACGTAAAAAAACCTAAATATGTTGGCATATAACGTAATTCAGGTTTTTAAAATAGTTTCCTGAGAACGTAATTTGGGAGAAATTCTGAGATGTACAGTTGGAACAAGCGCACCTGCTCTTAAAGGGAATGTGAAATGATGCTCTGATTGGTTTATTGCACGTTACGCCCAAACCACACCTATGACTAATGTAGCTACTTCAGACCTACCCGTGATTTACTTCAGGCGCAAGTGTCATTTATCCCGCTGGCATATTAGCAACAGCGTCCGGGACCCGCCCACAATGTCACATGCGTTTCGCGTTTGATACATGCGTTTCAGATCGTTAAAATAGGGCCCAATATTGCTAGGCATGTATAAATGTTAACCAGATAGGTCATTGATCTCCTTGTTGTGTAATAATAATTACAACTGTCAGGTTTAAAGACATGTAATTAGATGCCTAGTGGAAGTCAATGACATCTAATTCATGCTTATTTTGTGATCATTTCAACTTCATTTTGAAATGTAACGGTGACAGAAAATGGTTAAATCTGTACCTACTGAAGAAAAATAGGGTATATATATGTTTCAGACTATATTAAGACCAGTTGTAACTATAAAATGTTTCATAGTATTATGAATAGCTAGTAGCTTAATAAATTACGCAAGATTAAACTTCACCGACTCGCAGGGCACAGGTGCAAATTTTGTATTTAATTCTGGACCTTCTGGTACTTCAAGTCAAATCGGAAATCGAAGTGCCTGAACTGTACTCTCAGCTGTTCTCTGAAAAAATTTCAGAAACAACAGTTTATACGACGAATCACTCTAGGGTAATGTTTAAAAATACTATTCTAAATATTTATATTATGCTGGAATGGTCCTTTAAGATCATGATCGTTTCATAAATATTCCAGGTAGTTTTAAATGCTGATTGTTTGAAAGCCATTAACTATGAGTTGATAAAGCTTTAGTATAACTTCACATAACTTTTCAATGTTATCATTGCCTTGGTAACGTGTAGGAATGTTGGGATATTGTGTAATTTTGCTTATATACTACTGCTATGCTTTATCCAAGCACTTCATGATGCATCATGCTTAAAATCAGTTCTAAGGCAAACTATAACCAGAGGCGTCATGCCAATTGAAACTGAGGGGGCACATGCCAAGTGGATTTTCTTTTTAATATCTGTATTTGTGGGCACATGTTTGCGTGTGTTGTGCACAATGTGCCCACTTAAAAAAATAGGTTCATGACGCTTCTGACTATAACAGCCAGACACTACAAAAAAGTATAGCTGCATTACATACAGTACTAACCAAACGATCAAGTAACCATGTGGAAGAAAGAAAACACCACAACATGTTATAAACCTCCTGAGGAGTAGGTGTCCAAAAATAGGGACAGTGTTATATTTTCCTACATTAATTTCCAGAATATTTCGTGTTTTCTTTTAAATGTATCATATTAACATATTAATTTCCTTGCTTCATGTCCACAGTTATGAACATTTAGATTTGGGTATACAATTCTAGTTGTACATTGTAACGAATAGGCTCCACAGGAGTTAGTATAATGTAGTTTAATAGAGTTCCGGAATATAAATACAAAACACAGATCCCAATACAATACAACAGAACGAGGATGGTAGCTAATCGTAGTCGGGGAGCGAAGGTCATACACCAAGAGCACAGGCAGAGGTACACAATCAGGATCCGCAGGGGTAATCAGAGGAACAGGCAAACACGGTCAAACACTGGTAGTCACAGCAATGGTCCAAAACGGCAGGCAATCTCAAACAGGAGGAATAACAAAGCAGGGTCAATACACGGTAGATCAATAATACAAAAATGCTCAGTAGAATCACTTATAGAGAAACAATACCTCGCGAAGAGTATCAGTATAGTGAGGGTATATATGTGATGCGTTGATGATCTGCAGGTGTCAGTATTCAGGTGATTGTGATCTGTGTGACGTGCTGCGTTCGTGTCTGCTGGGAAGTGGAGTATCAGTATCCTCTGAATGCGGTCTGTGTTGTGTGCATGGTTCGTGTGACTTGGGCAGAGAAGTGATACCAGTTCCTGACAGAGACGAGCCCTGATCGACTATGGGAACCCTT